>JAODAL010003245.1:0-177711 GCA_025379985.1 Phyllomedusa bahiana
TTTTTTTTTAAAAACCCTTAACGACCTTGGGCGTATGAGTACGTCCAAGGCCGCTAAGGGGCTTTGCAAGGGGATCGCTCCGCGACCCCCCCGCACAGCCGCCGGGTGTTAGCGGCAAATCGCCGCTAACCCCCGGCGAGTAACAGCCCCGGGGGGGTGGCTGTTTACCCATCAGGGCCCGGCAAAGATGGCCGCGGCGCTCTGAATTAACGCCGATCGGGCCGCGCACCGATCGGTGCGGTGATCGGCATAAGCGCAGCTATGCTGCGCCGATCCGATCACCGGGCATTGTGGTGGGGAGCCTTGGGAAGGCTCCCGTCACTTACCCTGGCGGTTTCCCCACTTCCTGTCTGCGGACGGAAGTGGGGCAAACCGGCCATCTTTGTACACCCTAATGCATTGCCTATGCAATGCATTAGGTTGTATTAACAATCGCGCCACCTAGTGGTCAAGTACCACAGGTGGCCTCAATGTTACAGTAAAAAAAAAAAAAAATAAATAAGTTTTAAAGTACAAAAAAAAAAAGTTTTTTAAAAGTTTCAAATCACCCCCCTTTCCCCTTTTTTAAAAATAAAATCATTAAATAAATTAAAAAAGTTACACATATTTGGTATCGCCGTGTCCGAAAAGTCCGATCTATAAAAATATAACATCATTTATCCCTTTACGCTGAACACCGTAGAAGAAAAAAAAATTCCAAACGCCAAAATTGCGTTTTTTGGTCATTTTACGTCACTCAAAAAATTGGAATAAAATGATAAAAAAGTCGCATGCATTCCAAACTGCTAGCGATAAAAAGTACACTTCAGCCGCAAAAAATTCCCCCTCACTGACGTCCATAGGTGTTAGTACAAAAAAGTTATTGGTCGCCCCAAAATGGCGCCGTGGTGCAAATTTCAAAAATAGAAAATGTTTGGAATTTTTTTTACGGTACCAAAACATAACGGAAACCCTACATGTTTGGTATTTCCGGATGCGTAACAACCTGAAGAATACAAATAACACATTATATTTACCGAAGATTGAACGTCGTAAACGCAAAACCCCCGCAAAACATGGCGAAAATACATTTTTTTTCACAATTTGTCCCACTTGGAATTTTTTTTGCGGTTTCCAGTATATTCTATAGTATAGTAAATAAACACCATTAGAAAGTACATTTTTGTCCCGCAAAAAAAAGCCCCCATGTGTCTATGTAGGTGGAAAAATAAAGAAAATTATGGCTTTCAGAAGGCGAGGGGGAAAAACGAAGGTGTCACCAAAAAAAAAACGCCGGGTCCTTAAGGGGTTAAGGGGTCTAGTTTCTTAGATAAAGTAATTTACAGGGTATCTATCATACAGGCCCTTCAAAGCCACGTCAGAACTGGACTGGTCCCTAAAAAAATGTAAATATTCTTGAAAATGTGAGAAATGACTACTAAATTTCTAAGCACCCTAATGTCTAAAAAAAAATAAAAAGACATTTAAAAAATTATTTGGGAACCTACAGTAGAACCCTATGGGGAGATGCTAATTATAAACTATTTTTTGGTGAAAAATTATCTGTCTTGCGCACAGAAATTTTAGAACTTTTTTTTTCAAAATTTTCATGAAATGTTGATATTTTTCACAAACAAACAAGAATTGTATGGATCAAAGTTTCTTACTAACTTAAAGTACAATATGTCACGAGAAAACAGTCTCTGAATCACATGGATAGGTAAAAGTGTGAAAAAGTTATTCTCACATAGAGTGACACATGTCCGATTTCAAAAACAGGGCTGTGTCAGGAAGGCCAAAACTGGCTGTGTCCTTAAGGGGTTAATTGGCGTAACATAAACCATTCTGGATAAATACACTAAAGTACACCCCTCACATTTTTGTAAATATTGTATCATACAGTGGGGAAAAAAAAGTATTAAGTCAGCCACCGATTGTGCAAGTTCTCCCTCTTAAAAGGATCAGAGGGGGCCTGTAATTGACATCATAGGTAGACTCAACTATGAGGACTAAAAAGAGGAAAAACAATTCCCGAAAATCACATGGTCTGATTTGGAAATAATTTATTTTCAAATTATGGTGGAAAATAAGTATTTGGTCAATAACAAAGTTATCTAAATACTTTTTTATTACCCTTTGTTGGCATGTCGGGTTTCAAAATTTTTCTGTAAGTTTCACTAGGTGGGCAACATGTTTCTGGTTTTTGGGCCCCCTTCCCCCAGGAAATCTCTTCTGAGCCCTGTTTTTTGGGGGTTTTGGGCTGGGCAACAAGATTTTCAATTCCCTCCAAAGGTTTTCTAGGGGGGTTGAGATTGGAGACTGGAAAGGGCCCCTCCAGGACCCTTTAAATGCCTCTTATGAAGCCATCCCTTGTTGTCCTTGCGGTGTGCTTGGGAACATTGTCATGTTTAATGACCAGAAGTTTCATCTTCAATGCCCCCTTTGATGGAAGGGGTTTGCACTCAAAAAACTCACAATACATGGCCCCATTCATTATTTCATGTACACGGATCAGCGTTTTTGTCCCCTTTTCAGAGAAACGCCCCAAAAAACTTGAACGGTCTGGAGGTGGATCCACTGGCCACCCCCAGGCGATGGCGTAAGCCCCACCCGGGAGTGGAATTTTGTGGGACCCGGATTCACAGAGCCCGCCGCAAAACGGGTGGTTTGTGCGGCGGGTTTCCACCAGGTCACTACCCCTGGCGGGGGCTTGCCTGCGGTGGTGGCCAGAGTGGGAGGTACAGTAAACGGGCATGCTCGTGGTGGTAGACAGGCAGACGGTCAGGAACAGGCGGCCTGGTTCGTAGAGAGTAGACAAGCAGGAGGTCAGGGCAGGCGGCAAAGTTCGTAGTCGGTAAACGTAGCAGGAGAGTCGGTACAAGGTAAGGCAAGACAGAAACCGCTCTGGAACACTTCAACATGGGAATATACCACCAAGGATTCCGTCGAGGGCGGCAGGAAGAGGCCGGACCTTAAATGGAGCAGTCCCCGGCAATGTCCACTTACGGCGCACTGCCCTTCTAAATTTCAAAACAGCAAGGCGCGGGCGCCCTAGGGCGGAGCACGCAACGGGGAACTGAAGACAGGCTGAGAGGAGCGTGGCGGGTAAGTGATCGGCAGGGCTGGGACAGGACACGAGCGGGACCCCCGAACCGACGTGCGGGACGGGCTCCGCTGGGAGCAGGGGCACGGGCGCGACTGCCCCCGGGACAGTGGTCGCAGGGCGTCCGAAACAGTACCCCCCCCTTGAAATCCAACCCCTTGGCCCCCCCTCTCTTACTGGATTGGTAGACAATCTCTGGATAAGGCTACGGTTCAGGATGTTCTCCTCCGGCTCCCAGAACCTCTCCCTTCGGGGCCCGAACCCTTCCAGTCCACAGGAAAGTATGCTTTCCCCTAGTTCTCCTCATGCCCAGAATTTCTTTGCCCTCGAAGACTTGGGCGCATCATCCACAGATGGAGGATGCACATTCCTTCTGGGAAAAACGATTAAGGTACCAGGGGTTTCAAGTTAAGGAGACGTGAAACGAGTTGGGGATTCTCATCGTAGGAGGGAGCCGGTGTTTGTATGACATCGGGTTGATGCGGTGATGACCTCGAAGGGTTACCAGAAACGGGTACCAGTTTATGTGAAGCATCTTTAGAGAGTATCTAGACGAGAGCCAACTTGTCAGCCTTGAGGAGAAGACCGGAGGAGGGATTCTTCCTTTTATTTCTGAGTCCTCATGCGTACGGAAGCGCGGAGAAACAACTGAGGTGTCTCGGACAGAGGTTTCTTCATGTCTTGGAACAGTGCGTCTTTTTTTTTTGCCCCGCCGGAATCTCAGAGGAAGGTTGCCAGGGGGAGAGGAGGGCGGGATGCAGGCCATACACGATGTAAAGGGAGAGAGCCCCGCGGACTCGACTCATGGGAGTTATTCGAATACTCCGCCCATGGCAGCAGTTGGACAAATCATCTTGACGTGCCGAGACGAGTGGCGAACGGTAACATCCCAGGGACTTGGTTGACACTCTCCACACTGGACGTCGTCTGTGGGGAGATAGGCGGAGAGAAGTCGAGCTTGACTGAAGTTGATTGACAGGGTTCGCCAAAACTTGGAGACAAATTTAACTCCCCGGTCTGAGACATTTGCTGAGGGAGTCCATGCAGCTGAACACATGAAGGGAGAATAGCTCCGCCAGGCGGGGGCAGATGGCAGACCTGGCAACGGGTCGAAATGCAGCCATCTTGGAGATAGCGGTCCGTGATCACCAATAATGGTGTTGCCAGCCGACGGAGGGAGGTCTGTTACGAAGTCATGGAAATGTTAGACCAAGGATGAGTTGGAATGGGAGTGGCTGAAGTAGGCCTGCCGGCTTGTGAACGTGGCGTCTTGTTGCCGGCCAGGAGTCACCAAGACGAACGAAGTCCTTAACGGGAAGGTGGAAGGTCCTTCGGGCGCGGGATGGCAGCCACCAAGAGCAATGTCCCCATTTTAAGATACGATCTGCGGAGAGCAGTCGCACATTAAGTCCTTCCCGGGGAACCTTTCCGGAGGTCCACTGGCGCTGCCGAGATGAGACGCTCTGGTGGGATTATGTTCCCTCCCACGTTACCCGAAGTATCTCACCCGCCACGTCGGAGGCACGGGAGAGGGCGGGTCAGCTCTCAACATTCTTCTCCGCCGGGCCTGAAAGTTGGATTCTGAATATCGAACGTGAGAAGAAGAGCGACCACCTTCGCTGGAGTGGGTTAATTCGTGAGCGTCTGCAGATATTGGAGGTTCTTGTGGTCTGATAGTTATGGATGGGAAAACGGGCGCCTCAGCAGATAACGCCATTCCTACAGGCATTTTTATGGCTAGTTCCCTTCCCGGTCGCCAATCGTGTAATTCCTCTCGCAGATGAGAAGGTCTTGGAGAAGTAAGCCGCACGTTACAGTCTTACCTGTGGGCCCTTTTTTGCATCAAGAACAGCTCCGGCTCCGACAGAGGAGGCATTCTATCTCCGTGTGAAGGTATTCGTTTAGATTCCGGACGTGCAAGTTAGAGGCCGTAGAGATGGCGGATTTGAGCTTCGAAAACGCCTCATCGGCTTCGACTGGCCAGCTGCTAGATTGGCCTGTTTCATGGGAGAAGGCTAGTATCGGGGCCACCAGCGTAGAGAAGTGAGGGATGAAATGGCCGTAGTAGAAAAAAAAAAAAAAATTGCAGATGCCCAAGAATCGCTGGATAGACCGTAGCCGATGGGGTGGCCACTGCAACACGGCAGACAGTTTTGATGGATCCATCCCGTAGGCTTTGGCGGAGATGACGTACCCAGAAATGGAAGGTGGTCTGATGGAAGATGCCTTCTCCGCTTGGCGTACAGGTGGTTCTCCCGGAGACGTCTCAGTATCCTGACGAACATGCTGCGGTGGGTCTCAGGTCAGACGAGAACACCAGGATGTCATACAGGTAGCCCACCACGCAGGTGTGGAGGAGGTCCCTGAGAGGGTAGAGAGGTCATTCACTAGCTCCTGAAAGACGGCGGGCGCATTGCACAGTCCGAAGGGCATCTCCAGGCTCATCAAATTGCCCATCCCTATGGTGTTGAGGCCGTCCTTCCATTCATCGCCCTTGCGAATTGGGACCAAGGTGTAGCCCTCTCAGATCCAACTTTAGAGAAGTTTCTTGCGCCTGCAGGCACCACGGTCAAACAGTTCACGTGATCAACGGGCAGGGTTACGGTTCTTCTACGTGATCTTGTTCAAACCTCCGGTAGTTATGCAGGGCCGTTTAGGTACCGTTCCTTCTTCTTTCACGAAAAAGAACCCGCCACACGCGGGGGACGAGTGACTTCGGATGAACCCTCTCCCTGCGATTCTCCTGGATGTACATTAGGACTTGGATTGTGTTCAGGAACGGACAGAGGGTAGACTCGGCCTCGGGGAGGGACTGGTGCCTGGCTATAAGTCGATTGGGCAATGTATGGACGATGCAGTGGCCAGACTTCTCGGGCTCTGTCTCTCTGAGAACAATCGGCGTACTCCAGGTATTCGGGCGGCAGCCCCGGCGGCGGCAGCGGCTCCGAGGTTGAGCGAGAGCGGATAAGCCACCCCGGCGAGGTGCACCAATAAGCGCCCCCGACAGTTGGGAACCCAATGATTCACCATCCAGTAGAGCCATGTCCAGGAAGGAGAGCTGGAGCCGCAGCCATGGGAGTCGATGAGAATACCGCCGACGAGGAGCGAGGCAACACGTAGGAAGGAGATTTCTCCTTATGCAGCGCCCCCGTGGGAGGGACAGTGGGCTTGGTGACCAATGGATGGTGTCGCCTAAGTAGCTCCCCGCTGACAGACGAGATGGCAAAGCGGTTTTCCAGAGTACCACCGGAAGCCGATACTGCTTCACTAGAGACTGGGGTATGAAGAGTTCCGGCGGAGCCTGTGTCCAGGAAAACACCGGAAACTTGGCAACGTGATGCCAGTCTCTGACATGACCTGGCACAGGCTTCAACAGGCGTGGAGAGGAGGAGGTTTGCACCTAGGAATGCCTCTTCCACAGATCCTAGGTGCAGAGTTTCCGCAGGCTTGGGACGCTTGGGGAAATTTTTCGAAAAGGATCCGGGCGGCCACAGTAGGGCAACAAGTTCTATTTGCCGGACGCGGGGCCAACTCCTGTTCAGAAAGACGAGCCCGAATTCCAATTTGCATGGGGCGCCTCGGTGGGTAGTTGGCGGCTGTGGCGCGGAAAGGCCTCTGGAAAACCGGTGTAGGGCGAGGGAAAACAGCGTTTTTGGTGACAGATGCTCTTGCGAAGGTCTTCCTCCCGTTTCAAGGAAGCGGAGTCAATGCGCAGTTGCTAACGGATCAGGTCACTGAGGGAAGACGGAAGGTCTCTAGGGCCAGGACGTCTTAACTCGGCATTGAGAGCCCTTTCTTGCAGGTAGCACACAACGCGGCTCGTTCCAAGACAGTTCTGAGGCCAGGGTGCGGAACTTGCACCGCGTAGTTTCCTACGACAGGTCCCCTGGCGTTAAGTTAGGAGGTGTCTCAGCGGAGGAGCAGGGGGGTTCCTCAAAGACGTTGCGGGAATCGTGAGAAATGACTGTAGATCCGCCGTTCACTGATCGTTTCTGCCCCATAGAGGTGTAGGACGATGCCAGGCTTTTCCCGGCAGGTGGCTGACCACGAAAGCCACCTTCGCACGCTTCGGACAGCAACTGGATCAGTTATCAGCGCTCCAGTGAATAGAGCATTGGGTGATGAACACCTGCAGAGTTTCGGTCTCCATCGAATTTTGGACGGGAGCGACAGGGGGCGGGGGGGAAATATAAAAAGGGCTTGGGCCCCCTCAGCGCCACCGGAAGTAGAGGCAGGAAACCAACCCGCGGAGCTTGAGAGGATGCTGCTGCTGGACGGTGACGAGTTGCTGCAACATGGTGGTGGCTGGGTGAGTTGCTGTGCCTGTTGACCGAGTTGCTGAGACTGGCGAGCAACGACGGTCGTCAGATCCGCCAGGCTGGGTAACGGCACCTTGGCGGGATCCATGGCCGGATCCTACTGTTACGGTCTGGAGGTGGATCCACTGGACCACCGCAGGCGATGGCGTAAGCCCACACCAGGGAGTGGAATCTAAGTGGGACCCGGTATTCACCAGAGCCCGCCGCAAAGCGGGATGGTCTTGCTGCGGCGGGTTTCCACCAGGTCACTACCACTGGCGGGGCTTGCCTGCGGTGGTGGCCAAGAGTGCGAGGTACAGTAACGGCAGGCAGGCTCGTGGTCGTAGACAGGCAGGAGGTCAGGACAGGCGGCTCTGGTTCGTAGACGGTAGACAAGCAGGAGGTCAGGGCAGGCGGCAAGGTTCGTAGACGGTAAACGTAAGCAGAGAGTCGGTACACGGCAAGGCAAGACAGGAACGCTCTGGAACACTTTCACCATGGGAATATACACCAAGGATCTGGCGAGGGCCGGCAGGAAGAGGCCGTACTTAAATAGGAGCAGTGCCCGGCAATGACCAATTACCGGCACACTGCCCTTTAAATTTCAAACAGCCGGGCCGTGCGTGCCCTAGGGGCGGAGCCACGTGCCGGGAACTGAAGACAGGCTGAGCAGGAGCGTGGCCGGGTAAGTGAACGCCGGCTGGGACAGGGACACGAGCGGACCCCGAACCCGACGTGCGGGACGGGGCTCCGCTGGGAGCAGGGGCACAGGCGTGCCTGCAACCCGAGACAGTGTTCGCAGGGGCGTCCGTGAAAAGCATGATGTTGCCACCCCCATGCTTCACAGTAGGTATGGTGTTCTTTGGTTGGAACTCAGCAGTCTCTCTTCTCCATACACGCCGAGTTGTGTTTCTACTTAACAGTTCTACTTTGGTTTCATCTGACCATATGACAACATTCTCCCACTACTCTTTTGGATCATACAAATGCTCTCTAGCAAACTTCAGATGGCCCTGGACATGTACTGGCTTAAGCAGGAGGACACGTCTGGCACTGCAGGATCTGAGTTCCTGGCAGCATAGTGTGGTAACTGAGGGTTTAACCTTTGTTACTTAGCCCCCAGCTCTCGCAGGTCATACACTAGGTCCCCCCCATGGGGTTTCTGGGACAAATTGCTCACCGTTCTTGTGATAATTTGACCCATGGGGTGAGATCTTGCGTGGAGCACCAAAATCGAGTGGGGGGTTTATCAGTGGTCTTGTATGTCTTCCATTTTCTAATTATTTCCCCACAGTTGATTTCTTCACACCAAGCGTTTACCTATTACAGATTCAGTCTTCCCACCCGGTGCAGGCTACAATTTGTTCTGGGTCCTTCGACAGCTCTTTGGTCTTCACCCTAGTGGAGTTTGGAGTGTGACTAAGGTTGTGGACAGGGTGTCTTTTATACGGATAACAAGTTCAAACAGGTGCCATTACTACAGGTAATGAGTGGAGGACAGAGGAGCCTCTTAAAGAAGGAGTTACAAGTCTGTGAGAGCTAGAAATCTCACTTGTTTGTAGACACTGAAGATATGACACAGTGTAAAGTAATAAATGTACAGCCTGTATAATGGTTTACATTTGGTGTGTCTTCGAAATAACGCCACACACAGCCATTATGTCTAAACTGCTGGCAACAAAATTGAGGACACCCCAAAGTGAAAATGGATAAATTGTGCTCATAGTGTCAATATTTTGCGTGGCCAATATTATTTTTCAGCACGGCCTTAACTCTCTTGGGTACGGAGTTCACTGGTGCTTCGCAGGTTGCAGCCACTGGAATCCTCTTCCACTCCTCCATGAAGACATCACGGAGATGGTGGATGTTAGAGACTTTGCGTTCATTCACCTTCCCGCAGATGATCAATAAGGATTAGGTCTGGAGACATGCTTGGCCAGTCCATCAGGAGTATTAAAACGGTAGATATAAGACCCCTCAGTTGGTTTTGAGCTCCCATGTCAACTATTCAGCATGCTGCAACTGTGTAGATTCTGACCAATGGACTTAGGCTCTTTCTACTCATTTCAATAGGAGTTACAAGTTCTAACTTACTTAGCTATGCTTAAACCTCCCAATGAAGCGAACATAGAGGGCCACACGTGTCTGTTCTGTAGAGCCTCGGCAAGGACGGGAGTGCATGGGCCCCCATTCTTGACATAGTTGCAGTCCCAGAAGTCCCTTCTGGAAATTCATGGCATATCTTGTTGATATGCTTTACATAGTCATTATAGTCATCAATATACACATCCTAACACATTTTCTAGCCACTGATCTCCAAAATATTATACAATGTAGTCTGAAACAGTAAGATGGCTTGCCTATAAAGATACACACATATAGAATGAACACACAGAGATGCAATAATTGCAAGTGCATTGTTCTATTCTTAAACCTAGTGACCCATAATGGAGTTACTCCATATGTTAGCTCACGGCTATGAATATGAAACCACTTTTTGTGACACTCATTTCCTTATAAAATTCCAAGCTTTTATGATCCAAGGATAATCATATGGCAAATCTAATGAGAGAGGAATGCTGAATTGAGAAAGTTTTGTAAAGCTACACAGCACTGACTATTAAACCATGAATGCTTTTATAAATCCAGCCCTCTGGATACGATCAATTCATGACAGATGGACGTGTCACACTTTGCTTCATGATACAGGCATTTCAGATGAATTAGATTAATATGCTTTTTATCATACATGTTGTAAGCTTTAAAAAGTAAAAGGTGAAAAGTCCTAAGGGCGCTTTCACATGGAGCATTTTTTTGGTGCGTTTTTTGATGTGCATTTGTTCAGAATGTACAGCATTAATCGTTGTGCCTTTCTGCACAAAAAATGCATCCAGAAACGTACCCAGAACGCAGCTACTTTTTTGATGCTGTACAAAACGCATCCAAAAATGCTTCAAAAAACCGCTCTGTGTGAAAGCACCCTAAGGGTTAACCTTTAGCCTACTAGATCTAACATTTGTTATAAGCAGAAAAGAAGACTGGAAGGAGTAAGCAAATCTGAACATCTGGGAATATGAAATTACTGCCATCCACACAAGATCCTATTTCAGAGATATTTCACACTGGTTACCTGAACAGCCATGGTGTTCATGGATCGTTTAATCAAAGTTAAATCTTCATCTGACCAAAAACTTCCTACTGAAGAAAATAGGCTACATTTCACTAAGGTCCAGAAAAGCAACCAGTACATTGAACTGAACTGTCATTTTTACTTTAGCAAAGATTGCATTAATTTAAAATATTTAAAATGGTAAATCTGCTATTTTTCAGTGCTACTTCAGACGCTTTTTAAATTTATTCCAATAAAGCACAGTTATTATCACCTTGTCTGCATAGTAAGTCTAAACTGTGATGGAGTTCTGAGGTAACCTGAAACATATCTCAATATTAACCTAAATGGGGTTTCCAGGTGACCATCTGACTGCCAGAACTGGAGGTAAACAGAACAACTGGCTAGAGAAGCAGCCATGCTGGGATGGCATTGAGTGGGAAGGTAAGCATGTGCTTTTGTTTTGTGTCACAGCCTCAGCAGCACTAATTTATTTTAAAAGATGCACATGGACAGTCCCTTTAATCAGTTTTGATGCCCCTCCTTGGCACTTTACACTTCAACTTTGTCATTATTATTATTATTATTATTATTATTTATTTTAACGTGCCATTGATTCCAGGGCGCTGTACATTCGAGGGGGTTACATACATAAGTCAAACGAGTACAGTGATAAGTGATGAATGACAATTGGCATGACAAAGGGAGAGAGGACCCTACCCGCGAGGGCTTACAATCTACAAGGAGGGGGAAAGAGACAGAAGGTAGGGGCAGACATGTTTGTGGAGGGTGTAGTGGCAGCAGGGTTATTGTAGGTTATAGGCAAGCCTGAAGAAATGGGTTTTCAGATTGCTTTTGAAGCTGGTGAAAGTGGGGGAGAGTCTGATGGGTTGGGGCAGTGAGTTCCTGAGTGTGGGGGAAGCACGGGAGAAGTCTTGGAGACGGTTATGTGAGGAGCTGATAAGAGGAGAGCAGAGAAGAAGGTCCTGTAAGGAGCGGAGGTTGCATGAGGGGAGGTATCTAGAGATTAAGGCAGAGATGTATGGAGGGGAGAGGTTATGGAGAGCCTTGTAGGTCATGGTTAGTAGCTTGAAATGAATTTGCTGGGCAATGGGAAGCCAGTGAAGGGATTGGCAGAGGGGAGAGGCAGAGGAGTAGTGAGGAGAGAGGTGGATAAGATGGGCAGCAGAGTTGAGAATGGTTTGAAGGGGAACAAGAGTGCTAGACGGGAGGCCACAGAGAAGGATGTTGCAGTAGTCGATGCGGGAGATGACAAGGGCATGGACCAGCATTTTTGTGGTGTTATAGTTGAGGAATGATCGGATGCGAGAGATGCTTTTCAGGTGGAGGCGGCAGGCAGAGGTGAGGTTTTGGATGTGTGGTTTGAAAGATAGAGCGGAGTCTAGGATTACCCCAAGGCAGCGGACTTGCGGGACGGGTTTGAGAGAGTGTAGCCGTTGACTGAGATAGAGAGATCAGGGGGAGGGTTAGAGTTGGATGGTGGAAAGAGGATGAGTTCTGTTTTCTCCACATTTAGTTTTAGGAGACTTGAGGAGAAGAAGGAGGAAATGGACGATAGACAGTCTGGGATCCGGGAGAGCAGAGAGGTAACATCTGGACCGGAGATGTAGAGTTGGGTATCGTCCATTTAGAGGTGGTAATGAAAGCCGTGTGAGGCTATGAGCTGACCGAGGCCAAGAGTGTAAAGAGAGAGAAGAGTAAAGGACCCAGGACTGACCCCTGAGGGACACCAACAGCGAGAGGCCGGGGGGAGGAGGTGGAGCGAGAATGAGAGACGCTGAATGTCCGATCAGTGAGGTACGAGGAGATCCAGGAAAGAGCCAAGTCTGTGATGTCATTTAGATTAGCTGTTGTATATGCACATAACCTCAACAGAAGATTACCAGGAAGTTAAGAAATCTTAAAGGGGCTTTCCAGGGGAGTAACTAGAGAAGCCTGGAGCCAATAGCAAACTGTTGGATGGGGCTCCTCCTCACCCACTACAAAGACCGGGCAGTCATACCTCTGAACGCTCGGGACAAAGGGCCCAAGCGTACAGAGGCAGGATGCACCAGGCCCCATAGCAGTTTCTATGGCTGCTAACCCAATAGTTTTGACCCTGGGGCTTTTCCATTTGTATAACTTCAAGAATAACTCCTACATAAATTCTTTGACAATATTTCCACATAAAACCATTCTTCTTTAATTGTAACAATGTTAAAACTTTGGTCTGCAATATGTATAGCTTTGTAACATTGCTAAACAGTCTCTCATTTGTAGCTTTTCCATCAGTCAGTCGTGGGAGATTGTAAAACAGAAAAAAGAAAAAAAAATCCTCTTCCAACACCGGCGTCGGTCCTGATGTGCCTACTGAAAACTTCACAGTCTATAAAGCAACACTGCTTTATACCAACACTGCTTATGAGACCAAATCGCCCATGAAATATGTCTAGGAAATTATATAGTGTAAATCATTTAAACCTTTTAATACACTTTGATTAAGATTGTATTCAAAATCTAAGAAGCCTACTTGTCACCGGACATAAAGGGGCAGATTTATCAAAGCAGTTGCACCAGAATTCTGGCTCCATTTGCACCAGAAACCAGCTTTTCGCCACATTTACTATGTGTTTTAGACAGTTTCAGACGCTTCTGCGCCTCGTCCGACAAAGGGGCGTGGTATCGTAAAAGAGGGATGGCTTCATGGGAAAGGGGCGTGGCTTACGTGCGACCAAAAAAATGCGCCCAGATTTTGTCGGCGTTTCTGGTGTGAAAGTAAGACAACTTAATTGTGGTACAGAGCTGGACTAGACAGTTCTAGCCTGCACCGGATTTATCAACACTATGATAAATGTGGTGCATTATAAAACTGTCTAGTCTAACTTTACACTGTCTAAAACTAAGACACTATTGATAAATCTGCCCCAAAGTCTCTCAATCAATCTTTAGTCTTTTCCAATATTAACTGTTAGAGCAAATATGGTACGATACTGGGAGCATATACACAAGGCTATCATATTAATATATAGGTTTTTTACCGGCAACATGAGGTTTTACATTATGTAATTTCCTAGAAATATTTCATGGGCAATTTGGCCTCACAAACAGTGATTGGATATATGTTTTATAGGAATTGGTCACTGCTGAAATCAAACTTGTCTTTTGGTGTGTTGAATAACTTTCCAAACAGTTGTGATGCTGTAGCAAATCACAGGCATCAGTGGTTACAGTCTGTATATCCATATAGAGTCCACAGACACCTGCGAATAGCTAAAGGGTCACAAGAACAATAAATGTGATGTCATTGGCTTGGATCAGGGGCCGTTACCGGAATAGAGCTGGTTTAAAAGGTGAGGTTTATTCTTCTGTATTTTACAACCTCCCTAACTGGCTGGCAAGCTTTTTATAGAAATGGAAAACCCCTTTAGCCCCTTACCGCCGGAGCCAGTGTTGGCCTCTCTGACAGAGCCCCAGTTTTAAAATCTGACATGTCACTTTATGTGAGAATAACTTTTTGACACTTTTACCTATCCAAGTGATTCAGAGACTGATTTCTTGTGACACATTGTGCTTTAAGTTAGTAAGAAATTCTGGTCCAAAAATTCCTTGTTTATTTGTGAAAAATATCAAAATATCATGAAAATTTGGAAAAATTTGCAATTTTCAAAATTCAAAAATTTCTATGTGTAAGGCAGATAGTTATTCAACTCAAAATAGTTTGTAACTAGCATCTACCATATGTCTAATGTAGGTTGGCATCATTTTTGAAATGTTTTTTTTTTTACCACATTAGGGGGCTTTGAAATTTAGGGGGACATGTTTGAAAACTGTCTTAGTCTAAGACTTTTCTTGTTGCCCACAGCAACCAATCAGAGCGCCCCTTTCATTTTTTCAGAGCTCTATAAGAAATGAAATGAAAACACTTATTGGTTGCTATGGGCAACAAGAAAAGTCTTAGACCAAGACAGTTTTCAGACATGTCCCCCTTAGTAGTAATTTTTCACATTTTCAAGAAAATTAGCAAAATTGATTTTTTTAGGGACCATTCCAATTCTGACATGGCTTTGAGGGGTCTGTATGTTAGATACCCCATAAATGTCCCCATCTAAGAAACTAGACCCCTTAAAGTATTTAAAAAAAGCGTTTAGGAAGCTTGTTACCCTTTTAGATATTTCACAGAAATTAAAGCAAAGGGGAGGTGAAATTGCAAAATTTATTTTTTTGCAGATTTTCAATATTTATTCATTATTCACTGCAACACAGTAGATGTGACCAGGTAAATACAATTTAACATCAATTCCCCAGATTCTGCCATTTTCATAGATATCCCATATGTGGCCCTAGTGCGTTATTTGGCTAAACCACAAGCCCCAGAGTAGGAGGAGCACCTCTGGACTTTGGGGTCTCATTTTCATTACGATTTTCTTTAGGCGCCATTTCAGGTTTGCGGACACCCTAAAACTTAAATGCTAAAACTTAATAAACTCTCCTAAAAAGACCCCATATTGTAAACTACACTCCTTAAGGAATATATCCAGGGGTGCAGTGAGTATATCGACCCAACAGGTGTTTCACAATGGTTTTCCAACTATTTGCAATTTTAGCTGAAAATGTTTAATTTTTCCATGGAATCCTGGAAAAAAAAAGCATCCCAAATTGTGTTACACAATTTCTTCGAAGTTCGGCAATACCCTACATGCGGGTGTAAACTGCTGTTTGGGCGCATGGCAGAGCGTACAAGGGAGGGAGCGCTATTTGGCTTTTAGAACGCAGATTTTGGTGGGGCCATGTTGCACTTACAAAGCCCCTAAAGTACCAGAAATAGGTGAAACCTTCCAGAAGTTGCCTCATTTTAGATTCAACACCCCTCATGGATCTCATCTAGGGGTGTACTGTACATTTTGGGCGCACAGGTGTTCCGCAGTTTTTTTTAGCATTGGTATATGGAAAATTGGGGGGGGGGGGGGAAACGCAGCTCCGCCATTGTTTTTTGGGCTTCATTTTTACAGTGTTCGCCGATAAATGACAGGATAGCTTTACTATGTGGTTTAGTACAATTGCACTGGTATCAATTTTATACAGTTTTTTATGTTTTATTACTTTTACATAATAGAAATGCGATCATAAAAAAAAATTTTATGTTGTCATAGTCTGACAGTCATAATTTTTTTATTTTTCTGTATACAGAGCTGATTATGGGCTTGTTTTTGTGGGGAGATGATGTTTTTATTGGTATGCATTATGGGGTGCATATGATGCTTTGATCACTTTTTATTAAGGTTTTTGTGAGGCATTTTGAACAAAATACAGCAATCCTGGTAGTGTTTTTTATTTTTATTTTTTACAGCCGTCACCGTGCGGTACAAATGACATGCAAGCTTTACTCAGCAGGTCGATACGATTACAGTGATACCCAACATGTATTTTTTCTTTGTTTTACAGCTTTTACACAATAAAAACACTTTTATTCAAAAAGGAAAACACGTTTTGCATCGCCATAGTCTGAGAGCCATAACTTTTTTATTTTTCTGTGTATGGAGCTGTGTAGCAGCTTGTTTTTTTGCAGGATGAATTGATATTTTTATTGGTATCCTTTTTTGGGGGACAGAGCTTTTTGATCGCTTTTAAATCCGCTTTTTGGAAGGCAGGGTGATGAAAATACTGTAATCCTAGTAGTGTTTTTCATTTTTATTTTTAACAGTGCTCACCGTGCAGTATCCATGACAAGTTAGTTTACTCCTTGGGTCGAGACGATTATGACAATACCCAGTTTATATATTTTTTATGTGGAAGCACTTTTTTTTTGTTTGTTTTTATTGGTGTAAAACAATATTTATGCATCGCTGTCTTCTGATAGCCATAATGTCAGGGCTAGGCGGCGCTCAGCCTGCAGGGAGCAACAGTCTGCAACAGCTGAATTGCGACCCTGCCCTGATACACATTCTGCTGGAAGCTGTGTGAGTGACAGAGGCCCAGCCACTCCGGACAGGGGGCGTGTCACACCAGCCAATGGGGGGACCTGGAGGCCGCTCCAATCAGCTACAGGGGTGGTATCTGGGAATCACATTTAAACTCTCTGCAGGTTGAGTGCAGCGCCTGCGATATTTCCTGGCTGCCTTATTACCTGCTCTTTGTTAGTTTGTTTGCTTGTTTATCCGTGTACCAGACCTCTGCCTGTTTTCCTGACCCTGCCTTGCGCTCTGATTTTTGTGGCCTCGCTCCCGTTTGTGCTTTTGACCCCGGCTCGTTTACGGTTTCTTTTGTTGGTTCTGATTTTTGGCTTGGCATTTCTGATTGGTTGTTGACTCGGACTGCCTGACCCTTCTTCCCCCTGACGACCACAGCACTTAGCAGCGCAGGGACTGTTGCCCAGTTAGTGTCTGCCACCTAGGGCAGCACGTCAAGTAGGCAGGGACAGTGGGCTGGGTTCCAGTTAGTGCTCACTGTACCTCCCTTGACGTGACACATAACTTTTTTATTTTTCCGTATACAGAGCTGTGTAAGTGGACTTTTTTTTTGGAGATGAACTGGCGTTTTAATTGGCATCACTTTGGTGTTTATATGAGTTTTTGATCACTTTTTATTCCATTCTATGTGCTGCGGGATGAAAAAAAAAATCGCAATTCTGGGACTTTTTTTTTACGCCGTTCACCATAAGGGTTAATTAACATAATAGATTTATAGGGTGGATCTTTACACACGCGGCGATATAAAATATGAGTACTTTATTTATTTTTTTATCTTTTTTGGGCCGATTGGCGTTTGTAAAGGGGAAAAGAGCAGTGTTTTTTATTTTATTTTTCATGTTTGTGTTTTACTTTTTTTACTTTTTTTTTCACATTTCCCCAGAGGGGATATTCAAATCGCTCTTACAAGAGGAGACCTGTACACAACATTACTGCTGTGTACTGGTCTCCATGGTGACTGTCAATCACCATGCTCACAATGCATTGCAGGCATGGTGACGTCACCATACAACCCGGATACTTTCGCAAAGAATCCGTGCTGACGGGTAAGGGACCAGTGTGCGGCGTTTCTGCCGCTCACTTCTCCTGCCTGCAGATTCGATGTCGCGACCATGATAGGTCGCGACATCGATGGGTTAATCACCTGCGGCCAGAGCTCACTCCGTCTGAGGGGGATCCGGCATGATGCCAGCGGCAATATACCACTGGTCCCATGCCACGATCTTGCGAGCTCTGCTTGTGAGCTCGCAAGATCGCCATGATGTACCCATATGTCAAATTCTGGGAACCCCTACCCGACCTTGACGTATGGGTACGTCAAATGTCAGTAATTGGTTAAGATTATTTCTTTGGCAAAGACGGATAGTTTAAACAGGACAGGCAAACAGGAAAAAGAAAACACACAAGAAAAAATGACTTAATACCCAAAATAATATAAAAAATACAAATTTTATTCATAAATATATATAAAATAGAAACAAAAAATATACTTTCAAAGAAATAAAAAACAAGAAACACAAATACAAATTTAGGAACGACAAAAACTAACAAATAGCAGAAAGTAAGCAGGAGGAGTTGATAGTAAATGGAATATAATACAAGTATGCACTAGATATGTCTCAACACTAATCAGTAATTATATATCACAGTAACATTCAATTCTATAATAGAGACACTATTACTGGGCACTATGTATGAGTGGTTGGATCCGTGCGGCGGTACGTCGTCTGTTCGGAGAGGTATTTTTTCCGCGCATGCGCCGTTTGAAGTTCTTTCCGGAAGTGGGGCATCAGACTAAAATCATTATACCGCGGCAACTCTGCGCGCAAGCGCAGTAATAATTTTGAGGCGCCGCGATAAGCTTATATGCACAATGCAATATTTTATGTAATAATTTTGTAGTATTGTTGCGTGATTTCTTCTATAATTTAGTTAAAATACATTTTTGCATATGTGATTGCAGTGTATTTTATGTGTTATGTGTTATCTTCTGGATCTTGTTGCGGTATTATTTATGTGTTTATTGGTTAACCATGGTCATGTGATCGATTAGAGGCGGGTATATAATATCGGGTTATAGTGATATATAGACACACCCCCTGAAGAAGCAATGGTGAAACGTACGTCGGGGTGCAGGACAGGCTGTTTTGGAGTTGTCTATCATGGGTAATTGATTTTTTACTTGTCATTGAAAACTATGAAACTGATTGTATGGGAAGACGCTGTAAAAATTAAAGGCACCGGTGTATTATACAACAGGTCCTTTTTTCTATTAAAGTCTATGGGCTTGCTGAATGATCATATTTTCAGCAGTTTAGAATTCTAAAACCACTGAAAATATGATCGTTTTTCATTGAAGTGGAGACATAGGCTAATAGTTTAAATGTCCCGATAAATGCAAGCAAATTTACAGTTTATCAAGCATTTGCACCTTGTTAACTTCTTGCTGGTCATGGTAATTTCACAAATAAAAACAAACTAAAACTAAAAAAAAAAACCTTCGCATATTTTAATACAAAGCCCCACGACGGTAAAGCAATTTCTAGTCCTAGTATTCTGTAATGTGGCAAATAGACCGTTGGGTTACCTCAGACATGGGTTCTTAGGAACTGTAATCCCTGGAACCACAAACCTGTGCCCCTAAAAGTGCACACATGGATGTCTCTGCCCAGGAATGAAATCTTTAGGGTATGTTACACACGGCTTATTTTGGTTGTCATTTCACCGCACATTTTGCGGCGTACTGCGCTCTAAAACGAGCGAAATGCGCCCCAATCATTACGGTAATCCACGGTTCTCATAGAGAACTATATGCAGGAAGAAAAAAGGGAAGAGGGGGCGCACAATAGTGTTATACTGTAGACAGTGGGTAAATGGTATTGAGAGGTAGTATTCTCACCTTTTGGTGTTGCGCTTGTTACCCTAGAGGCGCAACACTCATAAGCGCCTACAGGGCTACTTATACCCCGTAGCCCCTACCACGGCAGCCGCTGGTCTCTGTAGCTCCGTTCGGATAACCGGTAGGAGGAAATTGCCAAAGAAAAGATCCCTGCCGCTCCCTTCTCATTGGACACCTTTCCTTCTACTTGCCAGATTGGAGTCAGGAAGGAATTTTTCCCTAAAATGAGGACAATTGGCTTCTACCTCATTGGGGGTTTTTGCCTTCCTCTGGATCAACACCTTAGCAGAACAGGCTGAACTAGATGGACGACTTGTCTTTTTTTAGCCTTACAAACTATGAAACTATGAATTGTTGGCTGATATTGTCTCTATTATAGAATTGAATGTTACTGTGATATATAATTACTGATTAATGTTAAGACATATCTAGTGCATACTTGTATTATATTCCATTTACTATCAACTCCTCCTGCCTGCTTTCTGCTATTTGTTAGTTTTTTTCGTTCCTAAATTTGTATTTGTGTTTATTGTTTTTTATTTCTTTGAAGGTATTCTTTTTTTTTCTATTTTATATATATTTATTAATAAAATATGTATTTTTTATATTATTTTGGGTATTAAGTCCTTTTTTCTTGTGTGTATTGTTGAATTTTGAGTGACATTACCCGTTTAGTACTTTTGAGATATATGGCCTAATGTATGTGCTCAGAGTCTTTTTGTTAAACAGGAAAAAGAAGTCTAGGTCAGGTGATCAAGTAACTCACACATATAGAAAGCCCAAAAACATTTTCATACATGTACAGTTTTGTATAACAGTCATGTTTCACAATATTACAAATGATTATATATTTTGGATCATTAAGATTAAATATTGTGATAATCACTGTATTTACAAAAAAAATGGATACTAGAGGTCTTTAAAAGATAAAAAATATGTTTGATGCTGATTCAGCTTATCCAGTAGTGAAAGGTACCAGTCAGGGCTCTCCCTCTTAATTATCGAAGAAAAGCAAATAGATAGGGATCGTTTATAGCTTATAAAATTAGGCTGTACATTACTTGAGTATACAGTAATGTTATGTCTTAAGAATATACCTTACATGTATACCAGGCATGGAAACGGGTATTATACCAGCTATGAAAATTTACACCAGTCCTAGTAACAAAATAAGCAATCGAGTGCAGACGTGCTATATTACAATTTTTCCTGCAAAAATTAGTTTTTAAACCCAATAAGGCCTTTTACAGGTGATTAAAACATCAGCAATAAGCCATAAGCAATAGAAACGTGGACTCTCACATATGCACACCCGCTTTTCCTTTTAAAAAGACATTGCTTAAGGGCATTTTCCTGGGAACACATCCTGCTTGTCAGTGAATATCTCTTTAAAGTGAAGCATGACCCTAAATTTTCTGATGCGCTCTGGTTTCATATCCATCGGCCCAATCTCTTGTTAGTTGTACATCTAGCTACCCAATTTACTTTAGAAAATTGACCCTGGAATTCATATGACAACTATTTAATAGTTGTCAAATCACAAGACATTTTCAAGCATATGATTGAAGCAATTTGCAACAAATTAAATTCAAAGGCCATACATATTGTATTTTGTATAACTTCTGTGAAAACGACTTGTATAAAAGTAAAAGCACACCCTGGAAACAATGCATACAAGAATTTAAACATTAGTGTTTACAATATAGTAAGCTACAGCTATACTTCTTATTAGTATGCAAATTTTTCTCAGCTATTTCAGCCCAATTAAGTATAATCGTAAAAAAAAGCAGTTTTAGAGAGCTGCAGCAGTGGTCTCCAGTGTTTTGAGGGGCATTACTAAGATCTTGAAACATCAGAGGCAAAAGTCACAAGGTATATGCCCAAACCACCAAATACAAAAAAAAGATTTATATACAGAAAATTTTTAATATTAAATTAAGAGGGGCGAACGTTTTAAACAAGGGGGAATTCGTTTAGAATTTAGGAAAAAACTTTGTTTCTAACGAAGTCGAATTTTGGGGGTATTGGGGGGAAAACGAAACGTTTTTTTTTAATTGATAAAAGGCGGGGACCATCGTACATGGGCAAAAAAACTGGGGGGGGAAGAAAGGAGTCCCCTAAAGACATGTCAGAGATAAAGTCAATAAAGGGCCCGGGGATTCGTGACGCACCGACTATATAAGCCCCGGGCGCACGGGGAGTTCACACTCCTCCTCTTCCCCGGGTTTAGCTGTTTTTGCGCTCCATTTTAGAAACTCACACAAAAGAAAGACTTTTAAACAGCGTTTTTTTGGGGGGGGTCACGCTTTTTTCGAGACGCTTTCTCTTACGTTCAAATTTTGATTTGTGGGGTTTTGGAATTGAATCAGTGTGCTCCAATTCAGCTCTATAAATTTTTTAAAAGCTATCTGCTCATTTCCCAAAGGGTTATCAAAGCCTTTTTTGCTGTTGTAATCATTAAAGAAAGCTTTTTTTTTCAACCCAATACCAGTTAATTTTTGGCTCCCTCTTTTTCTTTGACAATTTATACCCAAAGGGTTAATTAAAACTCTTTGTGTATTGTATTTGTAAGGGTTCGTGGATTCGCTGGACCCCCCAAAAGCAATGTATTAAAAGCCCACACCGGGAGCGGTCTAAGTACCCCGGTATTCACCAGAGCCCGCCGCAAAGGGGGATGGACTTGCCGTGAGGCTCCCGGGGTCTTTTCCCCCTGACGTGACTTGCTTGCGATGGCGGCCGGGGAAATTGGAGGCACAAAAACGGAATCCAAAAGCGTAGTCGGGGAAGGCAAAAGGGTCAGGGGCGGGCGGAAAACAGGCAAAGGTCAAGAAACTGCGGAAAGGATGGTACAGGGTAAATCAACAGGACTTTCCAACATCAAACGGGGCTAACCCCCCCCAACATCTGGCAAGAGTGCGGGGGGGCGTATTCCTTATATAGGACACAGCCGGCAATTGAAACCCAATTCCCCGGCGTAGGGCCCTTTTTAAATCCAACCCCGCCGTCGGCGGGCGCCCTAGAGGGGGTACGCCGCGGGGGCCGGGGCAGGAGAAGCGGTACACCGGAGCGTGGAGGCTAATGAGCAGGCGCAGGGCCCGGGATGGCAGGGGAAGGCGAGGGTAGGGGCCTCGCGCCAGACCCCCTGCGAGCAGAGGGGGGCCCCGGGGGGGAGCGGCACCCGCGCCACCCCCATGACAGTGTCAGAAAAAAAGGGTTTTTTTTAAACCTAAAAAAGAAATTTTGCTGTACATAAATTCTACCGAAGGTTAATTAAGTTTTTTTTGCTTTGTAGTCATAAAATAAACGTCGTTTAACAGCCACATAGCTTTAATTTTTGGAGCTATTTTTTTGTGGGAATTTATACGAAGGGAAAAATTTAAAGGTTTTTTTTTCTGCTGTTGTAGTCAGTAAAAGAAACTGTGTTTTTCAACGCCAAATAATAAATTTTTCCTGTAGCATAATTCATATCCGAAGGTTAATTAAATTTTTTTCTGCTGTTGTAGTCAGTAAAATAAACGTCGTTTTAACACGCCACATAGCTGTTAATTTTTGGCAGCTCATTTCTTTTGCGCAATTTAGATCCAAGGGTTTAATGAAGCGTTTTTCTGCTGTTGTAGTCAGTAAAAGAAACAGTGTTTTTCAACGCTAAAGAAGGAATTTTGCCTGTAGCATAATTTATATCCGAAGGTTAATTAAGCCTGTTTGCGCTTTTATATGGAGTCTGTACATTTTTGAACAAACAGTATGTCAGACAGAGAGGTGGCAGGCTATTCACATGTGAGTGGCAGTGGCACAAACATTCCTGCAGCAGGCACAGGTCGCAGCACAGTAAGGGGACATCACAGCAGGGGTCACTTCGTGAGGCCACAACTGCCGCTGTCATCTAGCGGCCGTGTGTTGACCAGCAACCCAAGGGTTCTTGATTGGTTGACTAGGTCATCCACTTCCTCCCAGATGACATCTGACAACCCCAGCCAAGAGTCGGTGGGAATGTCAGACACAACCCTTAGTTGGCATGGCCCGGAAGTGGGTCAGCGGCCCTCACCTGTCCTCAACCCGCCTCTGTCCTATCCGGTTCCCTCAGCCAGATCTACTATGTGGTCTGGCTCAGCGCCACTATACAGTGAGGATGAACAATTTGAGGAGGACAGTCAGCAGCTACTTGGCAGCGAAGAAATGGGCCAATATCCCCTGCTTCTTGCAGTAGGCGGCAAAGTATAGATGCGAAGAGTGGCATGGGAGGTCATGTTGTGAGGGGTCAGCCTCTGCATTCCAAGACCGTTGAGGAAGACAGCAGTGAAGATCAAGCAATAATCAATGATGATGTAGCCGAACGCACTTGGGAGCCGGATGAAGCAACGGCTTCATCATCGTCAGGAGAAGAGGGCGTCAGCTTGCGCCTCAGGCAGCGGTGCAGCCAGCAAATGGGTAGTGTGGCCGTGAGTCAGCACGGTAGCAGCAGTGCGGGGTCGGGAGCCAAGCGGCCACGGGGTAGAAAACCGGCTTCGCAGGTCCAAGAAAGTAGCGGCACAGGGGCTCAGCGAGGCAGCGGCAGTAGTAGTCACTCAGTGCGGAGCATTGACAGTAAAATCAGCTACTCGGCAGTGTTGCAGTTCTTTGCTAAGACACCGGAGGAGCCGAATATGGGTATATGTAGAATCTGTGGGCAGAAAATGAAGCGTGGCCAGGGAGCTAACGTTGGCACCACGGCCTTGCGTCAACACATGCAGCATCACCATCCAGTGGCCTGGGAGAAACGTGGCTCAGATATGGTGGTCCATCCTGCCGCCGCAGCAGCAGCAGCGCCCAGTGACACGCATGCCATTGCAGCCAGTCAAGGCTCCACCACCTCTGCAGAAGGGAGCTGTTTCTCTTTGCCATCATTTCCCAGTCCAGACGCTCCTGCTCCTCGCTACTCATGGCTCCAGCAGTCGTTCAACGAGGACCGACTGTATGAACAGAGAAAGGCGATTAACGATTTTTTTATGATCCAGGCGGACAGGAGTACTCCTCTGTGTAACTTTGATGTCAGCCAGTGACAGCTCATGCGTGACACCTGCCGTTTGCTGAGGCCATTTGAGGAGGCCACGTTATTTGTCAGTCGCCAGGACTACGGGATGCATAACGTCATTCCACTGCTTCATGTCCTGGAACAGATACTGAAAATTCTGTCTGGGCAGGGAACTGGAGATGTGGCGACTACATCTCGTGGCTACATGAGTCCGGTGGGGAGTGAACTGGAGGAGGAGGAGGACATTGGAGCACAAGCATTGTCTGGTGAAATTTGTGGTTTTTCTACCCAGGTGACAGGAGAGGAGGAGCAGGAGCAGCTGGAGGAGGTAGATGGAGACAATCTGTTTTCTACAGATAAATTGTACATGAATGGAAGGGAGTCTGCTGTGCTGGGAGGAAAATTCTAGAAGGGTTTCGGTAGTATTTAAACTAGGGATGAGGAGGGAGCACAATCTAGAAAATGAAGGGGTAGATAGGTTAGAGATGGTCTATTATCTGCAGGTGAAGAAGTGAACTCTAAGGGGTGGACTAAACCAGTGGATAAGGAGATCCATGGGTTGAAAACCACCCTTGAAGATATAGGTGTACACACTATTTCATGTAATTCTATGTAAGGTGCTAAACTGGATGGGAATTTAAAGTGTCTGTTCACTAGCATGAAGTGCTAGTTCTAGAGGAGCAGATTGATGTGGTTGGTGTTGCTGAGACATAGCTGAAATCCTCAAATGTTAGGGTTGTTAACCTTCAGGATTTAACTCTATTTAGGAACGACAGGGCAAACAGAAAGGAAGGAAGAGTATGTCTATATGTAAAGAGTGATATGAAAGCAAGTGTGAAAGAGGCAATAGCATGTGAAGATGATGAAGATGTGGACACCTTGTGGGTGGAAGTACAAGGGGGGTGTAGAGATAAAAAATTATTTTTGGTCTCATCTATATACCCCGCAACATCATTGAGGAGATAGAGGGTCAGCTGCTTAAAGAAACTGAGCGGGCAGCACAGGTAGGTACATTGGTGCAAATGGACAATTTCAATTACTCTAGATATTTTTTCTTATAGGTAACAAGTTTAGGTGATTAAAATTTAATCCAACGTGGCTTCTACATTCTATTTAAAGGGAAAAAAATAATTTAAAAAAAGAGCATTTAACCCATTACCGACATGACGTATGAGTAGGTTATAGCGTTGGTAAGGGGCTTTGTAGAGGGATCGCGCCATTAACTGCAGCTGAGTCACTAACTGAGCCACAACATACAAAAATTTACCCCGGACTGGGCAATGATTCTAATACATATGCAACATTTAAATTTTAATATCTCCAGCCACAGTTAGTGTTACATGAAAAAGAAAAGGATAAAACTTAACCTCTACATATAACAGACCAACACAGCCTTAACAAATCCCTAATATACCCCTAATAAGACTATATATTCCCTACCTATAAATATGCTGGAGTAAACTCCCCTACCGAGGAGGTCCATTGGGAGCTGTAAATGGCACCAGAGCACAGTACGGTCCCGGTGTTCTGAAGGACCATTGTCCAAAGTATTGGGACACTAGTATGAAGGTATTATATTTCCCATATTTAATAACCTGGGTACTAATCTGTAAGTGTAGATATGTAATGCTACATACATTTTGCTCATATCTTAATGGCCATAATTGGAATAATTGGGCTAGCAATATGATGGCACTGTAAGTATGCTAGAACTACAATAGCATGGATATCGATTTGTAAGTATTGCTATATGACTCTGCATTTTGCTCATGTGCTGATTGGTTTGCTCCATTTTGTAAGTCACCTGTATCACATATCAACATTGTTTATGAATTCCTATCTATTTTGATTATATTTGACCCTGATGAATCCAGTGAGGATTGTATGGGGAAATGCATTGGACTTTGAGAACCACAAGTATAGTTCATCAGTTGATTATAGGGAGTGGTATTACCCTGTCTTTTTTGTATTGATACCATTGTCTGTGGTAACTTGTGTGAATGGACAGCTATAAATGTTGAACTATTCAGTATAGCCTAAGTTTATCTCACTGACCAGTATTTATAAAGAGGATTGTGATATTTATGTAACCTATCTTGCTTCCCTTTTTCTCTGTTTGGAAAAGTCATAACAAGGAATAATAGGGAGATTTATCCAGGGTTAGGTTTTGGTTGGGGTCGCCCTTATTGGGGCAGTTACTCCAGCATATTCATAGGTAGGGAATAGGTGGCATACTAGGGAATTGCTGAGGGTATGTTGGTTCATTTTACCATATATATATACACACACATTATATATATTATATATATATATATATATATATATATATATATATATTATATATAATATATTTAAAAACACACACTATGTTAAAATTTTGGGGTCACTTAGAGATTTCCTTATTTTGAAAGAAAAACAGTATTTTTTCATATGACGCTAACATTGAATGAATCAGAATACACTCTAAGCTTGTTATGTGGTTAAATGACTATTCTAAGCTGCAAACATTGGTTGTTAATGCAATATCTACATTGGTGAAATAGAGGCCCATTTCCAACAACCCATCACTCCAGTGTTCTAATGGTACATTGTGTTTTCTAACTATGTAAGAAAGCTATTGAATATTTTGAACACCCTTGAAAACTCTTGTGCAAGTATGTTAGCACAGCTGAAAACAGTTCTGCTGATTAGAGAAGCTATAAAACTGACCTTCCTTTGAGTAGTTGAGGGAAACTGGAGCATTACATTTGTTGGTTCGATTAAAAAACCCCCAAAATTTGGGCCCGAAAAAGAGAAATTTCATGTGAAACTCGCAGTCTATTCTTGTTCTGAGAGATGAAAGGCTATTCCATGCGAGAAATTGCCAAGAAACTGAAGATTTACTACAACGGTGTGTACTACTCCCTTCAGAGAGCACGAACAGGCTCTAACCAGAGTAGAAAGAGAAAATGGGAGGCCCCACTGCACAAATTGAGCAAACAAGACAAGTACATTAGAGTCTCTAGTTTGAGAAATCAACGCCTCACAGGTCCTCAGTGGCAGGGTTCATTAAATAGTACCCCCAAAACGCCAGTGCAACGTCTACAGTGAAGAGGCGACTCCGGGATGCTGGCCTTCAGGGTAGAGTGGCAAAGAAAAAGCCATATCTGAGACTGGCTAGTGAAAGTAAAAGACTAATATGGGCTAAAGAACACAGAGATTGGACAGAGGAAGATTGGAAAAAAGTGTTATGGACAGACGAATCGAAGTTTGAGGTGTTTGGATCACATAGAAGAACATTTGTGAGACGCAGAACAACTAAAAAGATGCTGGAAGAGTGCCTGATTCCATCTGTCAAGCATGGTGGAGGTAATGTGATGATCTGGGGTTGCTTTGTAGAAGGTAAAAGGGATTTTGAATAAGGAAGGCTATCACTCCATTTTGCAACGCCATGCCATACCCTGTGGACAGCGCTTGATTGGAGCCAATTTCTTCCTGCAACAGGACAATGACCCCAAAACCACACCTCCAAATTATGCCCAAAAGCTATTTAGGGAGGAAGCAGGCAGCTGGTATTATATCTGTATGGATTGGCCAGCGCAGTCCCCCAGATCTCAACCCCATTGAGATGTTGTGGGAGCAGCTTGACCGTAATGGTAGCAAAAAGTGCCATCAAGCCAATCCAAATTGTGGGGGGGGCTTCTGGAAGCATGGGGTGAAATTTCTCCAGATTACCTCAGCAAATTAAGAGATAGCATGCCAAAGGTCTGCAATGCTGGAAGTGCTGCAAAGGGAGCATTCTTTGATGAAAGCAGAGTTTGAAGTAGAAAATTATTATTTCAAATAAAAATCAATATTTCTAACCTTGTCAATGTCTGGACTATACTAAAAAAATAAAAGTATGAGTTTCAGGGAAAACACAAAATTGTCAGGGTGACCCCAAACTTTTAAACGGTTCAGCTCAGCATAGACAAACGTAGCAGCACGTACACAGGATATAAGTCCAGCTCTCAGAGAGCTTGTACATGGGGATCCTTCCTCTCACACTCCTCGCTTGGGTGGCCCTACCACACCCAGGACACCTGACCCTTTTGGCTTTATAGGCCAAGGAAAAACCTGGGGTGGATTTTGTGGGAGCAGTCCCACCCAGCTCTAAGACTGCTCCAGTAAAAGCCAGACCCGGAATCACTGCTTATAAAGCAGGTGATGAAAAATATACAAGTTGTCTGCACCTTAGGTTGCAGACCTATTTCCTGGCTCACTCCACCGCAGCCCTAAGGTGCGGTGGGCACATTATCAGCCCTCTATGACAAGGCCTTGGCTTGTCAATATTTATTAATATTTATATTTATATAATATATATATATATATATTAAAGGATTTAAGGTTAAAGTTTATGCTTCTCTTTTTCATGCAACACTAAATAATATAGATGGGAACTCAATGTTAAAGTAAAAAAAAAAAAAATTTATCTGCATTCTGCTTAGAGAAATAAATATTTGATCCCCTACCAACCATTAAGAGTTCTGGCTCCTACAGACCAGTTAGATGCTCCTAATCAACTCCATTAAAGTCACTTTTATAAAAGACTCCTGTCCACAGACTTAATTAATCAATCAGACTCTAACCTCTACAACATGGGCAAGACCAAAGATCTTTCTAAGGATGTTAGTAACAATATCATAGACCTGCACAAAGCTGGAATGGACTACCAAACCACAAGTAAGACGCTGGGTGAGAAGGAGACAACTGTTGGTGCAGTAGTAAGAAAATGGATGAAATACAAAATGACTGTCAATCCACATCGGTCTGGGGCACCATGCAAAATCTCACCTCTTGGGGTATCCTTGATCATGAGGGAGGTGAGAGATCGGCCTAAAACTACATAGGAGAAACTTGTTAATGATCTCAAGGCAGCTGGGACCACAATCACCAAGAAAACCATTGGTAACACATTATGCTGTAATGGTTTACAATCCTGCCTTGCCCGCAAGGTGCACCTACTCTAGAATTCACATGTGCAAGCCTGTCTGAAGTTTGCCAATGAATACCTGAGTGATTCTGTGAGTGATTCGGAGAAGGTGCGGTGGTCAGATGAGACAAAAATTGAGCTCTTTGGTATTAACCCAACTCTCCATGTTTGGTGGATGAGAAATGCTGTCTATGACCCAAAGAACACACTGTCAAGCATGGAGGTGGAAACATTTATTTTATTTTTAAAACTCCCACACGCCGTTATCAGGCACATAACAGAACGCCCCAACATTTTATGATGCACCTGATTTCGGGGGGCGGGAGGAGGGGCGCACTAGAACCGTACGAAACTACATATTTATAACTTAAGTATGGCAAATCTAGGCACATTACTGCTGGAATAGGTAAACCACTTTTAAAGTGGTTTAACTGAGCCAGAAATGTTGTTTCTGCGCTAGAAAGCGCTTGATTTATGACCCACAGTAGACCGGGTTCATAAATTCAGGCACATTTTACACTATTATAATGTTCTTCAAAATTGGCATCTAAGCGCCATAAATCATACATGTCGCCCATTATATTTTGGGGGTGTTTCTCTGCTAAGGGCACAGGACTACTTCACTGTATCAATAGGAGAATGGATGGAGCCATGTACCATAAAATCCTGAGTGACAACCTCCTTCTCGCCGCCAGGACATTAAAAATGGGTCGTGGCTGGGTCCTCCAGCAAGACAATGACCCAAAACATACAGTCATGGCATCAAAGGAGTGGCTCAAAAAGAAGCACATTAAGGAGTGGCCTAGCCAGTCCCCAGACCTTAATCCAATAGAAAACTTATGGAAGGAGTAGAAGCTCTGAGTTGCCAAGCGACAGCGTCAATATATTAATGATTTACAGATGATTTGCAAAGAGGAGTGGACCAAAATTCCTCCTGACATGTACACAAACCTCATCATCAACTACAAAAAATGTCAGACTGCTGTGCTTGCCAACAAAGGTTTTGCCACCAAGTATTAAGTTTTGTTTGCCAGAGGGATCAAATACTTACTGTTCACTGCAAAATGCAAATACATTTATATAACTTATACAATGTAATTTGCTGGATTTTATTTTTGATATTCTCTCAATGTTAAAATTAACCCGCCCTTAAAATTATAGACTGTTCATTTCTTTGTCAGTGGGCAAACTTACACAATCAGCTAGGGATCAAATTATTATTTCCTTCACTGTCCAATCTATTAAAATATAACATAATTAATCCCATTCATACAGTAATTTATCCCATACGCTGAAAACCGTAGAGGAAGAAAAAATTGCTGTTTTTTTTGATTATTTCACGGATCTTAAAAATTGAAATGATCAAAAAAGTTGCATGTATTCCAAACTGGTACCAATAAAAAGTACACTTTAGCCCGCAAAAAATGCACCCTCACTTAAGTCCATAGGTGGAAGTACAAAAAAGTTATTGGTGGCAGAAAATGGCTCCGTGGCAAAAATTTAAAAAAAGGAAATGTTTGGATTTTTTTTATGTTACCAAAACATAATTACATAGTTACATAGTTTGTAGAGCCGAAAAAAAACATACGTCCATCCAGTTCAGCCTAATTTTCTAAAGTGCTGATCCAGAGGAAGGCAAAAACCCCCATGAGATAGAAGCCAATTGTGCTCATTTTAGGGAAAAAAATTGCTTCCCGAAACCAATCTGGCAATCAGAATAAATCGCTGGATCAACGACCCTACTCCAGAATCCTAGTCACTGTAACTTGTTATATTATTACACTCTAGAAATGCATCCAAACCTTTTCTGAACTCTGTTATTAAATTCACCATGACAAGTTCCTCTGGCAGAGAGTTCTACAATCTTGCTGCTCTAACAGCAAAGAATCCCTTTCTATGTTTATGTAGAAACTTTCTTTCCTCAAGACGTAGAGGATGCCCCCTTGTTCTGGATACAGTCCTGGATATAAATAAATCTTGGGAGAGATCTCTATATTGACCTTTAATATATTTAATCATATTTATTATGTTCCCCCGAAACCGTCTTTTCTCTAAACTAAATAACCCTAATCTGGCTAATCGTTCTGGGTATTGCAGTCCACCCAGTCCTTTTATTATTTTTGTTGCCCGCCTTTGTACCTGTTCAAGCTCTACAATGTCTTTCCTGTGCACTGGTGCCCAAAACTGTACACAATATTCCATGTGTGGTCTAACCAGTGACTTGTATAATGGAAGAATAATGTTCTTATCATGTGCATCTATGCCCCTTTCAATACAACCTATGATCTATTTGCCTTGGAAACTGCTGCCTGACACTGGCTGCTACAATTAATTTTACTGTCCACCAGGATTCCCAAGTCCTTCTCCATGTCACTTTTACCAAGCGTTTTTCCATTTAACATATAACCCTGTAATGGATTTTTCCTCCCCATGTGCATAACCTTGCATTTATCTGTGTTAAACCTCATCTGCCATTTCTCTGCCCAGGCCTCCAATTTATCCAGATCCCTTAGTAGTAACACATTATCCTTCATTGTGTTAATTACATTAAAGAGCTTAGTATCATCTGCAAAGATCGATATTTTACTGTGCAATCCATGTGTAGATCATTAATGAAAATATTAAAGAGGATAGGGCCCAGTACTGAACCCTGTGGTACCCCACTAGTAACAGGGATCCAGTCTGAGTATGCACCGTTAATTACCACCCTTTATTTTCTATCACTGAGCTGGTTGGTTACCCACTTGCACACATTTTCCCCCAGTCCAAGCATTCTCATTTTACTTACCAACCTTTTATGTGGCACTGTATCAAATGCTTTAGAAAAACCTAAATATATGACATCCAATGTCTCACCCTGATCCAGTCTAGAACTAACTTCCTCGCAGAAGCTGATGAGATTAGTTTGACAGGACCGATCCTTCATAAACCCATGCTGGAACCGTGTCATACATTTATTTTCAGTGAGATATTCCAGGATAGCATTTCTTAGAAAACCATCAAACATTTTACCCACAATAGAGGTTAAACTTACCAGCCTATAGTTTCCAGGATCACTTTTTGACCCCTTTTTGAATATTGGCACCACTTTTGCTATGTGCCAATCCTTTGGGACATTCCCCGTTATTATACAGTCCATACATTTTAAGAATAGGGGCCTATCTATGACATTACTTAACTCCCTTAGGACACGGGAGTGTATACCGATAGGGCCTGGGGATTTGTCTATTTTAAACTTCTTAAGACAGAGCTGCACTTCTTCCTGGGTTAGACAAGAAACATTTAAGTTGGAGTTTACCTCATCCCTCTTCTAATCAACAGAAAGTCATCCTCCTCGGTAAATACAGTGGAGAATAAATTGTTTAATAGGTTTGCTTTTTTCTCATCGCCCTCTACAATATCTCCCTCAGTACTTTTGAAAGTGCCAAAAATTTTTGCTATTTATATAGTTAAAAAATATTTTGGGGTTACTTTTACTTTCTATGGCAATATGTCTGTCTCCAGCTTTGCTGCCTTTATCCTTATTTACCATTATTTTATTTTTTTCCTTAAAACTTTTTAGTGCTTCTTTACTGCCCTCCTATTTTAGTATCTGAAACACTTTCTTTTTGTTATTTATTGCCTCCTTTACATCATTGTTGATCCACATTGGGTTTTTCCTGTTTCTAATTATTTTATTACCATAAGGTATGTACCTCTCACAGTAGGCGACTAAGATGTTTTAAAAATCTTGTATTGCCACATGTGTATTAACCTGTAGAATACAGCTAACACCTCATTTATACCAAAGATTAAATGCCATAAAAACAAAACTCCTGCAAACAGTACCTTTTTCACATTTTAATCCACTTAATTTTTTTTGCGGTTTCCACGTATATTCTATGGTACGGTGAGTGATACCATTAGAAAGTACATCTTGTCCTGCAAAATTAAAGCCCTCATATTTCTATATATGAGTTATATAGTCAGAGAGGTCAGCATCAGCCTTTGAAATTTATAAATAGCTCTTTAAAATCTGTAAAAAGGTGATCAAATCAGCGAAAATAAAAATGAAAGCAAACCCCAAGAAATAATTTAAACACATAGATGCCAAAAAAACTAAGTCAGAGCTTTGGGACCCTTAAATAACAGTAATGGGGAGAGGTCACTGGAGATCAGGAGAAGGCAGAGCTACTAAATAGGTTCTTCAAATCTGTATATACAAAAGAGGAGAGAGTAGCTGATGGGGGCAGTGTCCCTGTTCAGCTGGGCGTGGTATCTGCTGATGAAGGTGGTGCCAGTGCTGATGGGGCAGGCCCAGCACTGGTAACCCCTTACCGACATTGGATGTACCCATACGTCCATACGCTAATGGACATATGGGTACGTTCTTGAGATCGTGCTTTATTGCAAACGAGCCCCACATGATCACGATATGGGACCAGCGGTACATTACCGCTGGCCTCATGCTGCATCACCCAGGGCTGGAGTGAGCTCCGGCTGCGGGTGATTAACCCCTTAGCTCCAGCGATCTATTAAGATCGCCATAACTAAGTTGCAGAAGAAGAAAGCTTCTTTTGCCTGCTCTCAGCGAGTAACGTGCCATTACTGTTTCCTACCAGACAGCCCGGGAGTGTAATAAAAACTTTCCGGGCTGTCTGTGACATCACCATACCCGGCAATGCATTGTGGGCATTGCCGGGCAAGGTTATTGACAGTCGCCATGGAGACCAGTACACAGCGATATGCTGAAAAAAAACCTCCATTTTCACAGCCTAACGCTAAAAAAATTTGTGAAATTTGTGGGGTCGATATACTTACTGTACCCCTGGATATATTTCTTAAGGGGTGTAGTTTCCAATATGGGGTCTTTTTAGGGGTGTCTATTAAGTTTATTAAGTTTTTGCACTTTAGGGTGTCTGCAAACCTGAAATGGCACCTAAATAAAATCATAATGCTCCTCCTACCCTGAGGCTTGTGTTTGAGCCAAATAGCGCACTAGAGCCAAATATGGGATATCTCTGAAAATGGGAGAATCTGGGAAATCAATATTAAGTTGCATTTCTCTGATTACATCTACCGTGTTCTTGTGAATATTGGATAAAAATTTAAAATCTGCAAAAAAAAAAAAGACATTTTGAAATTACACCCCCACTTTGCTTTAATTCCTATGAAACACAATGGGTTAATAAACTTCTTAAATGGTGTTTTGAATATTGTGTAGTTTCTTACATAGAGTCATTTATGGGTGTAACATACAGGCCAATCAAAGCCACATCAGAACTGGACTGGTCCCTAAAAAAATGTATATTGCTAATTTTCTTGAAAATGTGAAAAATTACTACTAAATTTCTAAGCCCCCTAATGTCATAAAAAAGACATTTAAAAAAAGATGCCAACCTATAGTAGACATGTGGTAGATGCTAGTTACAGACTATTTTGAGTAGAATAACTATCCGTCTCATATGCAGACATTTTTGAAGTTTGGGAATGGTAAATTTTTCAAATTTTTCACGATACTTTGATAGTTTTCACAAATAAACAAGGACTTTTTGGGCTAAAATTTCTTACTAGCGTAAAGCACAATGTGTCATGAGAAAACAATCTCTGAATCACCCGGATATGTAAAAGTGTCAAAAAGTTATTCTCACATAAAGTGACACGTCAGATTTAAAAAATGGGTCTCTGTCAGGAAGGCCGAAACTGGCTGTGACGGTAAGGAGTTAATAGATCAACTGAATTAAAAAAAATGGCTGAGTTCACAAATGGTCCAAGCCAAGCAAATAAACAACTTCCAGTTCCAGCACCAACATTGTGTGAAGCACTCACAGGAGCTCCAGAATTATGGAACGAACCTGACATTGCAACACCCGACATTGATACCTGCAACCTGCAATAATTCCTCCTATCTACCTCTGAATCATACCACATGTGGAACCGGGGAGAGGGCCGGGGTAAAAATTTCCCGGGGAAAAGTGCTGTCTTTCGCTGAGCTAAACAGTGCAAAGAAATTTTTTGGGGAGCAGAAGCGAGTGTCCAGCTAAAGGCGGTGTCGCAGTGTCGGCTGCTGAGCCAAAGCAGTGAGGACATGCGGTAAAATTATTTCCCCGGGTTTGGAAAATTTAAGGTGGAAAGGAAATTTAAAACCCACCCTGGCACATCTGCATATCAGGCCCCGAATAAACAGAGGGGAAGACCGGGGGTAAGTACAAAAACAGAGAATCTCCTACCCCCTCAAGTTCAGAAGCTCATCTACTCAAACTCTGCTAAAATAATTGCAGGAATCCCAGCTCAGCAATACTTCTGCTTCCTCACCAAAGCTAAAGGGTTTTTTCTGTAGCATCAGCAGATGGCAGCCATCTTGTGCACCACAAGGCAGTTACCTTCATGGCTAAACTATAGGAGCCCCTCAGGCTCAATTTCCTGTGTTAGTGAACTCAATTGCGCTATATTAAATTTTTGGGGGAGAGACCAGATCTTTCTGGAGTATTTTCACATTGAAAAAGATATTTGGGAATATGTTCCTTTCATATTGATTAGGTGGTCTTAGGACCACGGTTCACTACTTCTGCAATCGGGTGAAAACTACTAAATTACACCCCCCCCCAAGCCCCCAACAACCAACCCGGAAACCTATCCTCCAAAAAGCATACAATTGACCTATACCAAATGGGATGCACCAAAACTGTGAAACAGCAAGGAAAAGGGGCTAAATCCCAAGCAACCACATCACCCGATTCGACAGAATGGGAAAATCTAGAAGAATCCCTCACTATGACTGACTGGGATATCCCCCCAATGCCACTAAGAGACATTGCTCCCACAACAGCTACACCTGCAGCTGCCCCACTGATGCAGGATGGGTTACAGAGTTACATAGTTTGTAAGGTCAAATAAAGATAGGCGTCCATCCAGTTCAGCCTGTTTTGCTAATGTGTTGATCCAGGGGAGTAGAAAGGCAAAATTTTTAGAAGAAAAAGATATCCCACTGTCCTTTAAAGGGATTGTTTCATCAAAAAATGATTTATTTTTTTAACCCACTTTTAGTTAAAACTTTTTTTTAGGAATTTTTGGTTTTTTTTTTTTTTTCCATATCCTTTCAGTATTTTTTTTTTAAAAATTCTTAATCCCGCATTTTTTACTTTGGCCATAAGCCTAATAATCGTCTAAACTTTCCCGTTTGTTTAGAGAGCTTTTACAATGCTTTAACAGTTTTAAAAAGGGGCAAACTGAAAGGAGAACCCTTGTGACAGATACACAGAATCCACCATCACAAAAGGGGGTTTTCACGCCCCCCTCTCCCCTCCCCTTTACAAAAAACTCTCCAACAATTATGGGACAGAATCTGTCTTAAAAAATCCTATGTGTATGAATTGCTTAAAATCTCTTGACGCGTAAAACAGTGCAAGCAAAAATTTTCCCCCCAATCAATAAAGATGGCCGAATGGAAATCTACAATCAAAAAAAAAAGACTGAAGGAAAAGAAACGGATCAGGTCTTGATTTAATAAGTAAAAAAAAAAATTTGGCGACAGATCCCCTTTTAAGGGGCAAAAATTTTGCAAACATTGTAAAGTACTTGCACTTTACAAAGTGGTAACCTAAAGGGTTTAAAATTAAATCGGGCTATCTTTAAGGGCATTTCCCCTTTTACCTCTTTTTTTCCAAAACAATAAAAAAATTCGTTTTTGCTATTTTCCCCCGAAGTATTTCCCCAAAAAAAAATAACTTTTTTTTAAAAAATTTTCACTCCCCTCTACCAAATACGTTTTTTGATGATTCCCGTCGTCATAGATCCAGATCTTCTTCACCAACTTCTGTAAAGTCTACTTCATCCACTAAGTTTGCTCTTTCAGCAAGGATGGATTCATTATCAGAAGATGGCGGACACAATTCACCATGAGCCATGTGCCCAAAGGGAAAAAAGGGAACGTAAGTCTCAAAAATATTCCCTTGGATTCGCGGACCCTTTGGTTAATTTGCTTTCTTCCTTTTCCCCATTTAATTTTTTTTCCCTGAAAGGTTTTAATTAATATGGTTTTAAAATTTTGCATTATGACCTTTCTTGCAAAGCAGGTTTTTTGAAATTAATTCCTGCCTGTTTAAAATATGCTTGTAACTCTCTTAATAATTTTTTTTTTTATGTGATGTGTTGGAAAAAAAACGAGGCATAGATTGAAAAGCCAAAAAACTACCTTCCTACAGGAGACTCCCCTATCAGAAACTGATTTTATTTGCATGCAAAAACTATGGGTTAGCAATTTTGTTTCCCCGCTTGAACAATAAAGGGCCTTTTATTTTGAGAAACTTTGAAGGCCAGGTAATTCACCATGAACATGATTCGGAAGGAAGATAGGTCAAGGTAAAGGACAGAATAGTAGAAGAGGAGTTGTCGCTACACAATATCTATGGTCCAAACTCAGGAGGGTTTACCTTCTATAAACACTTGGAACCCAAGATACTCAAAGACACATGTGACTGCAAAATCTCACAGCTCGAAGATAGAAAAGGAGAGTTAAATCGCGAGCATAGCCCCACAAGTGGGAAATCTTTCTTTTCCACCTTCATAGAAAATCTTGATGCCTGCGACCCTTGGGGCATTTTTAATCCTGAGGGTATTCTTATTTTTCCCACTCCCATAACAATTGGTCTAAAATAGATTAGACACTCCCTTCCCATGGTTTGTTATCAAGAGTAGAAGATGTGGTGATTGGGGACATGATTATCTCGATCCCTCACCAGTGAATGTGACGCTGACTGATAACATTCAACGCGGTACTGCCTACATATGGTGTTTCCCGTCATATCTGACGAGAGACGAGGAATTCCATACTATTCGACAAGGTTGGTGGTTGGAATTCCAGACGGACAATGAGATTCACCAGAATTCTCCTCGGCTATTCTGGGAAATGGCAAAAGTTGTCCTAAACTAATTTCCCACGTTATCAGACCCAAAAAAATGTCTCTGGGAGGCATATAAGAAGTTTGCTGCAGCTCCCTCTACAGACAACGAAGCCAAATGGGTTATGGTTAAGAATGAGTACAAAGCTTGGGTGGAAAAAAGAGAACACTATAGAAAATTCTATGTCAAGGTGAAACTTTTTCGCTATGTAAACAAACCAGGCAGGCTACTGGCAAAACTAGCAAAAGGCTCTAGGCCAAGTGTGCCTCTCCTCATCTTAAACGATAAGGATGGCTTTCTTAAAAGGAAGTTACAAAGAGTTATAGAGATTTTGCGTTCAATTTATGAAAACCTTTATGCAAATGAGCACTTAGACGACAAATCTTCCGGAGAATGGCTGAGTAAAGTTGATCTTCCAGGCCTTTTACAGGATGAGGTAGTATCCCTGGTAGCTTCTATCACCCCCTGGAACTTGAGATGGCTATTTAAAAATTAAAAAAAACAATAAGTCCCCAGGTCCAGATGGCTACACAGGAGTATTTTTCAAGGCTTTGAAGTCTCAAGTGGTGCCCACGCTCCCAGAAATATTTAACTCTCACTTGACAGGGACCATAATGCCTACAGCAAAGAACACAGCCCATATCATGGCCTCTTCATACCAGCCTATATCATTAATTAATGTTGACCTGAAACTACTGGCAAAAATTATGGCGGACCGCCATTTATATCTAAATTAATTGGCTCACACCAAGTTGGCTTTGTGCAAGGGCAGTCAGCGGTTGCCAACATTAGAAAAGTCCTATTGGTCCTTAAAGTCAAGTAACATCTAGACAGTCATGCTTCACCGACTCTATTCATTTGACAGCGTCGACTGGGGGTGGCAGAATATCGTCCTTGGTAAGATCGGTTTCCTTGGGCCATATCAGACATTGCTAACACCACTCTATAGCAATCCTGAGGCAAGAATCTGCTTGCCAAACTTCCTCTCCCAGCCTTTTAAACTACAACGTGGGACCAGACAGGGTTGCCCCCTTTTGCCCTACTTATTTAATTTGGCTATTGAACCCATAGCGATTTTCCTGACCTCCTCATGTGGCAAACCACCAAAATCTTCTTCATATTATATTTCTAGCCTCAAAGAGGTGTCTGCTCAATTAATGGTTGGAGGGTGAACCCCCAAGTGTTGGTGAAGTGATTACACAGATAAAACATTACCTAAATATGGAAAAACTGGAAACTGTATTGAATAAAGCATTCCAAACTGAGAGGTTCTTTAACAAAAAGGATACCTTTCATGTCCTCTTTCTTAGGGAGAGAAGAAATTAATTAATTAATTAATTAATCTAGTAACCCCATTTAAGCACACTAAAAAAATAAAAATGAGAGGAGTCTCTTTCTATCATTTACCCGGGAGAGCATGAGGTGGCCCTATAAAGTATTATAACTAAAGGGAAGTCCTCAAAGACATGATAGACCATTTTGTGTTTGATGGAGTTGTTACAGTTATTATTATAATTTTTATTTTATCGTTATCTTTATTATACTCTTAATATTTTTGTTTAATCTGCGGTACCACAAGAGGTTTATGATCTGCTCCTGTAGTTCTATTGAAAATCTCTGTCAAACACTTAAACTCGCATATCTTCAGTGTAAAAAACTTGGGACTCTTGTGAGCGTTACTTCAACATACCCATAACTTTGGGATCCTACTGGAAGATAGGATATAAATAGCATACTAAGTTCCAGGTATTTTTTTTTTTTTTTTGATTTTTGGATACAAATTTTGTTAACAGCCAAAGAACTGGAAAAGTATACTTTATTGGAATATTGGATCTTGGCAAGTGATATGATTGTTTGTTCACTTTCATTTTTAATTGAAAATCAATAAAAATATATTTAAAACTGTGAATAAGGCTCCCAGTATAGATGGCTTACATCCAAGAGCTTTTATACAGCTCAGCTCGATTATTACATATGTGACCATATACAAAAAAATGTGACTGAATATAATAAGTGATTGCCAGCATGGTTTTACTAAGGACAGGAGTCGTCAGACCAACCTGATCTGTTTTTATGAAGAGGTGAGTAGAAGTCTGGATAGCGGGGCAGTTATGGATATAGTTAGAGATGGGCGAATTTCCCGAAATTAGTTTCGTTCACTTCGCCGAATTTCTCGGCAAAAAATAACTTCGTTCCGAATTACTTCGGCACGAATCACGTTAAAAAACAGCTATTTCCAGGTGCACAGAGCCTGCAGGGGGGCTGTAAACGTTTGTGCCATGCTTAAATATGCAGAGGGAGCTTGGTTTGGTCTTCATACAATTTTTGTGTTTAAGTATGACACGCACATGGACTGCCGCGCTCTTAGAATCGCTTCACCTATAAAATTCCCTGGGCATTTAAGAGGGCAAAACTGACCAAAAAACTGAAGGGGGTATGTAGCCTGATAAATCAGGGGCAGCGACAGCTGGAAAAAACAAGCTGAGGGCTCAGGTGGGCAACATCAGTGACAGAGTGTGGAGGTGACGGCGGCAGCCACAGCAGCATGAGGTTCAGAGAGTGGCACAATGACATTCTGGAGGTGGCAAAACACGTTAGGCCACAGAGTGGAACAATGACACAGTGTGTAGGTCACGGCAGCAGCCACAGGAGCAGCATGAGGTCAGACAGTGGCAAAATGAAACAGTGTGTAGGTCACGGCAGCAGCCACAGGAACAGCATGAGGTCAACATTTGGCACAATCACATTCTGGAGGGGAAAAAACAGGAGTAGGCCACAGAGTGGGACAATGACACAGTGTGTAGGTCACGGCAGCAGCAGCATGATTTAAGACAGTGGCACAATGACACAGTGTTTAGGTCACAGCAGCAGCCACAGAAGCAGCATGAGGTCAGACAGTGGCACAATGACACAGTGTGTAGGTCACGGCAGCAGCCCAGCAGCAGCATGGGGTCAGACAGGGACAATGACACAGTGTGTAGGTCACAGCAGCAGCCACAGCAGCAGCATGAGGTCAGACAGTGGCACAATGACACAGTGTGTAGGTCACGGGCAGCAGCCACGCAGCCAGCATGAGGGTCGGGCCCAGGGGCACAATTGACAGAGTGTGAAGGTCACGGCAGCAGCACGGCAAGCACCACAGCAGCAGCATGAGGTCAGACAGTGGAAACAATGACATTCTGGAGGTGGCAAAAACAGGAGAAAGGCCACAGAGGGGACAATGACACAATGTGTAGGTCACGGCAGCAGCCACAGGAGCAGCATGAGGTCAGACAGTGGCCCAATCACATTCTGGAGGTGGCAAAAACAGGAGTAGGCCACAGAGTGGGACAATGACACATTGTGGAGGGTCACGCAGCAGCCACAGCAGCACATGAGGTCAGACAGTGCACAATGACACATTTGTGTAGGTCACGGCAGCAGCAGCATGAGGTCAGACAGTGGCACAATGACACAGGTGTAGGTCACGCAGCAGCCACAGCAGAAGCATGAGGTCAGACATTGGCACAATGACAAGTGTGTAGGTCTCGGCAGCAGCCACAGCAGCAGCATGAGGTCAGACAGTGGCACAAGGGAACACAGTTGTGTAGGTCACGGCCCAGCAGCCACACCCAGCGAATGAGCAGACAGTGGCACAAATAAACATCTGGAGGTGGCAAAAACAGCAGTGGGCCCCCACAGAGTGGACAATACACAGTTGTGGAGGTTTTCACGGCAGCGCCACAGCAGCAGCATGAGGTCAGACAGTGGCACAAGACACAGTGTGGAGTGGGTTGGCAATACCAGTCCTGGTAAAGTGTTGTTGCATGGAGAAACGGGTCAGCAGATGTTTGGCATCAGGCGGGTGCGGCACCCAGAAGTTTGGCTGAGGGCAGGTAGTTTGAAACCAGACTCAATTCCCTCACAGTTTGGGTGAAGGCGTATGGCTGATTAGTCTGACGCCTAAGGTTTGGTTTGATGGTGAAATCCTGGCCGGACCACGCCTTTTCATCTTGGAAAAAAGGTCGTCGTTCCAAACATTCCATGGACAAGGGGTTCCCCTTGGGAACGAGGCCCGCAGCACTGAACACCCGTCTGATGCACACAACTGGCCGGGGCAGGCAGCTTCCACTGCAAATGGGCAAGGTTGCGGCAACATCCAGTTTGGTTCCAGTAGTCAGGGTTCTTTTTAACTGGGTTGGCAGAGTGCTGTCAATAGGCCACCAACCTTTTGGTTCAGGACTGCTCCAGGTCCTGCTGAGCTGCTGCTGCTGGCGACTCCCCTCCTCACTAGGCCCGGGTGAAGGGAAGCTGCTCATCAGTGACTCCAGACTTAGGTTACTGCTGAGGGACGGGGTACTGCTCCTACCCCCCCACTTCCCCCAGCAGCAGTACGTGAGCGCTGAGGAACCCCCCGGTCAGACCTGTCAGAGAGGGGATGATGCCGCACATAGGCAAGGGCCCAATTTGATTATGGAGGATTTCCCTATAGTATTTGAGGTTGTCTCCCTCCCCAATAGCTGGGAAAAAGGCTCCATTTGGACCGGGTAAGCGAGGTCCAATAGGTGGAGAGCCAGAAGTCCATCCCTCTCCGATGCTGACTATCGGCTGTCCCCTACCAGCAAATAAGCATGCTCCCGGGCCATCTGCACAAAGTGGACTCCAGGGGCTCCTCCCCATTCCACTGTATACTGCACAGTTTGGGCATTCTGCCCGTCTTCCTCATCTCATCCAAACCTCCTCCAGCTGCTCCTGCTCCTCCTCTCTTTTTCAACTGGGTAGAAAATCCACTCATTTCACCAGACAATGCTCTCTGCTCCTATGTCCTCCTCCATTTCAGTCCCCACAGGACTCATGTGGCCAAGAAATGTAGTCACCACGTCTCCAGTCCCTGCCAACAGATTTTTCAGCATCTGTTCCGGGACATGAAGCAGTGGAATGATGTTATTCATCCCGTAAGTCCTGGCGACTGACAAATAACGTGGGCCTTCTCGAATGGCCTCAACAAAGGGCAGGTGTCACGCATGAGCTGCCCTGGCTCTGACATCAAAGTTACACAGGGGAGTACTTCTGTCTGCCTGGATCATCAAAAAATCGTTAATGGCCTTTCTCTGTTCATACAGCCCGGTCCAACATGTGCAGGCTGGAATTCCAACTGGGTGAAACATCGCATATCAGAGTGTGTTGGGGGAGGCCGTTCTGCTGCTTTCAACTCGAGGAGGGTGTTCCTGGCTTTGTACGAATGGATAAAAATGCATGCACAGTTTCCTGGCCATTTTCAGAATCTGCTGAAGATCGGTGGGGACTTCAGGAACCTTTTCACAACCAGATTGAACACATGCGCCATGCAGGGTGCATGGAAACCCTCCTCCTCGGTTGCAGCGCGAAAACATGTTCCTCCATTGTCCGTCACCATGGCTCCCGATTTGCAGTTGGCGCGGAGAAAGCACACATCGATTTCTTGCTGGGATGACGCGGAGCAGTTCCTCCCCTGTGTGACTTCGTTCGCCGAGGCAAGCCCCGGTGTAGAAATGCGTGACACCGCTGTGCCCTACACATGTGGTTTGATGGAAACAGTACTTGTGGAGGTGGAGATGGCGGGGTGGTGGAGGAGGAGGAGGCGGGCATTGGCGCAGGAGCAGCAGTTTCACAACGTGGAGGAGAAGCGGCGTCTCCTGTCCAAGTTGTTGGTGTGCCTGGGCTGGAAGCACATTTACCCAGTGGGCCGTTAAAGGACATGTACTGGGCCCCGACTGTAGTTACAGCTCCAGACGTCCGCGCTTGCCGTGCACCTTGGGAAAAAACTGATAAAACTTAAGGACTGGCCCCCCTTCTGTTCTAAATATTTATGAAGTGCTGGGGACTGCTTTTTGGAAAAGAAATTACGGCTTGGAACTCTCCATCTCGGCGCGGCACAAGCCCTTAGTTCTCTGAATGGTGCAGAGTCCACCAGTTGGAAAGGGAGGGGCTGCCAGTACCAACAACTTGGACAGGGAGCACGGTCAGCTGCTGCACCTTAGGATGGGTTTTGGACGCATTTCTGTTGTCTCTTTGCAATCGCCTCGCTGAACGACTGCTGGCGCCAAATTTGTAGCGAGCAGCAGGAGCATCTGGACCGGGAGATGATGTCAAAAAGAAACAGCTCCCTTCGCAGAGGTGGTGGAGCCTTGACTGGCTGCAATGGCATGCGTGCCACTGGGCGCTGCTGCTGCTGCTGTTGCTTCGGCGGCAGGATGGACCACCACATCTGAGCCACGTTTCTCCCAGGCCACCGGATGGTGACGCTGCATGTGTTGACGCAGGGTCGTGGTGCCAAACGTTAGCTCCCTGGCCACGCCTTCACTTTCTGCTTACAGATTCTACATATACCCATATTCGGCTCCTCCGGTGTTCTTAGCAAAGAACTGCCACACCGGCCGAGTATCGGATTTTACCGCCAACGCTCCGCACTGAGTGACTACTGCTGCCCGCTGCCTCCGCTGAGCCCCTGTACCGCTACTTTCTTGGACCCGCGAAGCGGGTTTTTTTAAACCCCGTGGCCGCTTGGCTCCCGACTCACACTGCTGCTATCCTGCTGGACTCACGGCCACCCCGACCCACTTGCTGGCTGCGCCGCTGCCTGACGTGCAAGCTGACGCCCTCTTCTCCTGACATGATGAAGCCCTTGCCTCACCCGGCTCCCCAAGTTGCGGGCGGCTACATCATATCTATTTTTGTTTCATCGTCACTGCTGTCCTCATCACCGGTCTTGGTAATGCAGAGGCTTTACCCCTCACAACATGACCTCCCATGCCCCTCTCAACATCTATACTTTGCCGCCTACTGCAAGACGCAGGGGATATGGCCCCATTTCTTCGCTGCCAATAGCTGCTGACTGCCCTCCTCAAATTGTTCATCCTCGCATAAAGTGGCGCTTAGCCCCGACCACAATAGTAGATCTCTGGCTGAGGGAACCGGATGGGACAGAGGCGGGTTGAGGAAAGGTGAGGGCCGCTGAATCGCTCCCGGGCCATGCAACTAAGGGTTGTGTCTGACGTTCCCACCGACTGGGGTTGTAGATGTCATCTGGAGGAAGTGGATGACCTAGTCAACCAATCAAGAACCATTGGGTTGCTAGTCATCACCCCGCTAGATGACAGCGGCAGTTGTGGCCTCACCCAGTGACCCCTGCTGCGCGTCCCCTTGCTGTGCTGCGACCTCTACAGAATGTTTGTGCCTTGCCACTCGCAGGTGAAGAGCCTGCCACCTCTCTGTCTGACATACTGTTTGTTCTAAAATGTAGAGACACTGTTTGATGAAGATATAGGGATATGAAAAAATACACACCCTGTATTTGACGCCCAAATGAACCATTAAGAAAACTTGGTTAACCCTTGGGATATAAATTGCGCTCCACAAATGGGCAGGAAAATTGATTTTTAAAGTCCTTTAAAAACTCTGTGTATTTTACTGAATATAAAAGCACAAACAGGCTTAATTAACCTTCGGATATGAATTATGCTACAGCAGAACAATTCTTAATTAACCCCTGGATGTAAATTGCGCAAAAGAATTGAGCAGCCGGAAACTTCTAGCTTTGTAGCGTGTTACAATTGCGTGTTTTCTACGCTACACAACAAGAGAAAAAATTGTAATTAACCTTCGTTGTGAATTATGCTACAGGAAAATTGTATTTTTTGGCGGTTGAAAAAGGGGCGTCTATTTTTGTCACCACAGCACAAAGACAACGCTTAATTAACCCCTGGGTGTAAATTGCGCAAAAGTAATGAGCAGCAGGAAAAATACTAGCTTTGTAGCGTGTTACAATTGCGTTGTTTTCTACGCTAACACAAAAAAGAGAAAAAATTGTAATTAACCTTCGCTTGTGAATTATGCTACAGGAAAATTGTATTTTTTGGCGGTGAAAAAGACTGTCTATTTTTGTCACCACAGCACAAAGACAACGCTTAATTAACCCCTAGATGTAAATTACGCAAAAGAATTATGTCTAACACCAGGTAACTGACCTTGTCTGAATATTCTGTAACCCACACCTGTAACTTAATTTTTGACTTTTAAATATCTGTATTTACTGTATGTGCTATCTTGTATAGTGTGCCCTTGAGGTAATTAAATATTCAATTTAATCTTGGGCTGTTCTTTTATCTTGATCCACAAACCCACTAGTTCATGTTCTCGGTTTTATATTAGATGCTACCGGGAGCTGGTTTCTGGTCCGATATATTCCCATAACGGATCCTGCTTATATCTAATGAGAAACTAGTGGCAGTCTACTGGGTTGGAAGAGTCCTGTTTCATTGATGCTAGTGAAAAGGGGTCTCTCAGCAGGTCAGGGTTCTGAGCGAGTGTTGAGCCACGTCGACAGTCACGTGGGCTCTTCTCTCCGACTCCACAAGGGGTGTCTATGAAATGGTATCCAGATGACCTTACATACTCCTAGGGGGTACAAAACATCACATATACTTCACATATCCAGTGTTTCAAACCGCGGCCATAGGGTCCTAACGCGTCAACCAATGAACAGAGCTTGTTCATGATAAGGACAGATTGGTTTTTGCCTTATGGGTTTCAAAGTCTGCAACATATGGGAAAACAAAGCTTTAACATTCCCTATCCCCCTCCCTTCATCCACATCTTTCCCCACCTTTGGTTGAACTTAATGGACATGTCTTTTTACAACCATACTAACTACGTAACTTTATCACGACCACATAGTGACTGACTAATACACCATACCATTACTGAATAAAAACAAATATACTATGAACAATATTGCTACTATACGCTGACCGTAGAGTGGTAGATAGCAGTGTACACAGGCACTCTGCAGATGGTATAAGTGATTACAGTGCAGTTAAATCCAAGGACTCACAAGCGATATTTTCTCTGAGTTATTTTCTTTCCCTTTTCTTCTTTATCCAGCCATTACTTCCGTGACTATTTCTCGGTTACAAATGGTCCCTGCAGAATTTACCACACAAACATCTTAGACTCCTTACCAATTACCACCTCTGTACAAACTTTTATTTACTAGAGAGTGGGTACGCATACTCCGGCCAAAGTCAGCGAGCGGGAATGGAGCAGGAGAAGGGAGAGGGTAGTAATGAGTGGACCGGGAACCAAAGGCACGAACCAGAAATACTTTCCTTGGCTGTGTGTTTGGGATCATTGTCTTGCTGAAATGTCCATACTCGTTTCTTCATCATCATCATGGTAGATGGCAGAAGATTTTTATCAAGAATGTCTCAGTACATTTGTCCATTCATCATTCCTACAATGAAATGACGTTTACCAGTGCTGTATGCTGAAACACTGCTCTACACCATGATATTCCCACCTCCAAACTTCACTGCTGGTATGGTGTTTTGGGGGTTATATGCAGTGCCTTTTGGCCTCCAAAAACGGGGTGTATTATGGCTAAAAAAAAAAGAGTTACATTTTTGTCTAATCTGACCAGAAAATTTGGCCCAGCATTTCACAGGCTTATCTAAATGTTGTTGAGCAAATTTATGGTGAAATTATGCTCTTTTCATTCTTTTCACTTCTTGATTATGGCCCCAATAGTGCTTATTGGAACATTCAGTAGTTTATAACTTCTTCTGTAACCAATCAATATGTTGTGCAACAATAAGGTTGTGAAAGTCTTGAGACAGCTTATTGGTTTTACACACCAAGAGATATTTCTTGTGTGGCACCTTGGTAACGAGACATCTTTTTATAGGTCATCAGTTGAACCAGCTAATTTTTCCTTAAGTGGCAGGATTGCTTTTTAGTTACTGATAGATTTCAGCTGGTGTCATGACTTTCCATTGCTTTTTGCACCTTTCTTTCTTCATGTGTCCAATACTTTTTCCCTGTGTCATGTCTCATTATTACACATAAAGTAATTTATGGACAGCTATGATTTGATTACATTGTCTGTGTGGATTGGATGGGTTGTTACCAACATCTGATAAGAATTTCATGTCAATAGTACCTTTAATATTTACTTAGAAAATTGGTGACATGTTCAAAACTTATTTCATCCAGCATATGTATCACTCCAAGGGCCCACCAGATTCTCCAGTTTAACACTACCTAGAAATATCCATAGACAACCCTGGAGGAGGAACAAAACACATGCTCCTTAGCATTTAGGTCTATCTGCACAAAGGTGAAGAGAGTCTGTCAAGGGTTTTTATGCATGAATGTCTTCTGCTTGCATTAGGAGCAATAGAGTGTGAGTCTTTAAGTTCTGCATTGGTAGGTTATGAAAAACATACACAAACCTCATCTCACGCGCATTATGTCAGAATATGGTGAAAGTTTATCAAAATTAGAGTACATACCAACCAATGGTGAGGTTAGTTTTGTTTCTTCAAATTGTTGAATTAAAAACTGGAATGTTGTTACCCTCAGGAAGTACACCACTTTTCATGCATGCATCTCTACAGACTATTTTACACTATAGAAGTAGGTATAATCTGAATAGACTAAAAATACTCCTAATAATTACAGTTCTACATAAGCTGAATAATTTCCATAATGGACCTAAGCATCCATAACATTTAAAATATGAATTGTTGACCTAATAGAAATAATGTGTGATAGAGATTATGGCTCTTGTGTCTTTTCCAAGCTATTAATTCTAAACACACCCAATATGTGTTGTCTCTGAGGACAGCATTAAATTTTTTAGCATTCAATTTTCCACAATAAAGTCAGAATATTGGAACAGAAAATACTATAAGCCATATTTATTAGTGTAATTTGAGACTAAAAATGTTGAACATTTTTTACCACAAAAAAACTAAAATTGTCCATGGCTGTCACCAGTTTAAAAAAGTGGACATTCTTTACTAGGATTGGGCATTGTGTACTACTCTAGTACAACAGATTTTGTAATATTAACCCCTTACCGCTATTGACGTACCCATACGTCAAGGTCGGTTAGGGGTTCCCGTAAACTAACATATGGGTACGTCATGGCAAACTTGCGAGCTCACAAGCAGAGCTCGCAAGATCACGGCATGGAACCAGCGGTATATTACCGCTGGCATCATGCCTCATCCCCCGCGGCCAGAGTGAGCTCCGGCCACATGTGATTAACCCTTCGTTGTCGTGACCTATCTTGGATTGTGGGCATGGTGATTGACGTTCACCATGGCAACCAGTACACAGCAGTAATTCTGTGTGCTGATCTCCTATTGTATCGTTCATACAATTCCCCTCTGGGGGAAAGTTAAAAAGTGTGAAAAAGTAAAAAAAAAAACACGAAAAATAAAATAAAAACACGTACACCGCCCTTTTCCCCTTTACAAACGCCAATCGCCCCAAAAAAGATCAAAAATAAATAAAGTACTCATATTTGGTATCGCCGTGTGCATAACGACCCACCCTATAAATATTTCATGTTATTTAACCTGTACGACGGTGAACGCCATAAAAAAAGTCACAGAATTGCCATTTTTGTTCATCCCGCAGCACATAAAATGGTATAAAAAGTGATCAAAAGCTCCTATAAACACCAAAGTGGTGGCAATTAAAACATCAGCTCGTCCCGCGAAAAAAGTCCTTACACAGCTCTGTATACGGAAAAATAAAAAAGTTATGGCTATTAGAAGACAACGATGCATAAATATTGTTTTACACAAAAAAATTGTTTAAAAAAAAAAAAAAGTACTTCCACATAAAAGAACTATACAAATTGGGTATCTTCGTAATCGTCTCGACTCAGGGAGTAAAACTAACTTGTCATGGATTCTGTATGGTGAGCGCTGTTAAAAATAAAAAACACTACTAGGACTGCAGTATTTTCTTCACCCTGCCTTCAAAAAAACCGATTTAAAAGCGATCAAAAAGCCTTGTAACCTCGAAAATTATACCTATACAAATATCAACTCATCTTGCAAAAAACAAGCCCCTACATAGCTCCATACACAGAAAAATTAAAAAGTTCTGGCTCTCAGACTGCGATGATGCAAAAACGTGTTTTCCCTTTTGAATAAGTGTTTTTATTGTGTAAAAGCAGTAAATCATTAAAAAATATACAAATTGGGTATCGCTGTAATCATATCGACCTGCTGAGTAAAGCTAGCATGTCATTTATACCACACGGGGACAGCTGTAAAAAATAAAAAAACACTACCAGGATTGCTGTATTTTGTTCAGAATGCCTCACAAAAACCTTAATAAAAAGTGGTTAAAGCGTCATAACGGTACCAATAAAAACATCATCTCATCCCGCAAGAAACAAGCCCATAATCAGCTCTGTATACAGAAAAATAAAAAAGTTATGGCTTTGGGGCTTTGCAAATGCAACAAGGCCCCACCAAAATCCGCTTTCTAAAAGCCAAATAGTCCTCCCTCCCGCTATGCGCCCAAACAGCAGTTTACACCCACATATAGGGTATTGCCAAACTTGGAAGAAATAGCGTAACACAATTTGGGATGCCTTATTTCCTGGATTCCATGTAAAATTAAACATTTTCAACTAAAAGAGCTGATTTTGGAAAAAAATATTTTTTTTTATTTTCAGAGCCTAACGCTAAAAAAAATTGTGAGATACCTGTGGGGTCGATATACTCACTGCACACCTGGATATATTCCTTAAGGAGTGTAGTTTCCATTAGGGTGTCCGCAAACCTGAAATGGCGCCTAAAGAAAATCATAATGAAAATCAGACCCCAGAGTCCGGTAGGTGGACTATTCTATCCTATTCTGGGGGTTGTGGTTGAGCCAAATAGTGCACTAGGGTCACATATGGGATATCTCGGCAGAATCTGGGGAATTAATGATGAGTTGCATTTCCCTGGTAACGTCTACTGTGTTCCAGTGAATAATAGATGAAAATTGAAAATCTGCAAAAAAAAAAAGTGCCATTTTGAAATTTCACCTCCAGCTAATCTGTGTGTTCTACACCTAAAACTGCAGCCTGGGGTCTGGTCACTAACCCTTTTCTGTGATTGGCTGACTGATATTTCATTCAGCCTGTTGGGACAGGCCCCCTTCATGGGACACGCCCCGTGTGCTGTGATTGGCTGCCTGCACTCTGTGCTTACTCCCCTCTGAACTGTAGAAAATGAAATTGAAACTAAGTGCCTCAGCTTTCTGTGATGGCTGTGTCTGTATAATAACTCCTCTATGCTCTGCTCTATGCTATGATCTGGGCAATTACTGAGACTCTAGCTGCTAGATTCACTCTCCTCTCATATAACACAGCCTTATACACTCTACATTCCTCACACCCATATAACATAGCCTTATACAGTCTGCTCCCATCAACCATATAACACAGCCTTATACAGTCTGTGCCCCTCTACCTGCTGCCTGATAACAGAGGGGGGGAGCAGAGTGCATTTCTCATATTTTTTGCATCAGTTCAGACTGTATGTATAACTGCTTACAGCAATGCAGGTGTTCTGATTAAAAGGAGCCTGTGCAGCCTGGGAGGGAGCTGACAGCTCTGCAGGCATGAGAACCATTGCAGGAGGTCTGCAGAGCTGTGACATCCTCTCCCTTCCACTGTTCACACACAATGATGATGTCACCAGTTTTCCGTGAGGGAATACACACCTATTGGGAGGAGAGACATGCCCCTGTATTTGAAGCTGTAAAACAGAGAAACAGCTCAAGTCTGCGAAAGTGTGTGATGAGAAAATCCCTTTAAAGTTATTGTATCTTGTTCAGTGGTGGTCAGGTTTCAGCCTTCTATACCTTAGCCATTACTGTTTTGGTCCTGTTTTAACTATGCTCCAATTAAACTACCTTTTATTACCACAAGCTTTTTTCATTTATCCAAACTGTTTAGAAAGTGAGTAATCAATTAGTGTTTGTAATCCACAAGACTTCAAACACAGTAATTGATTACTTACTTAATCTTTCTGAACAATTTAGACAACTGAAAGAAGCTTGAGGGCAATAAAGGCAGTTTAATTGGCGCGCAGTTAAAACTGCACCAAAACTGCGCTGTGTGATAGCACCCTTAGGCCTTAAACTTCCTCATTACATAAATACCCATCACCTGACATGTTTTCAGCCAATTAGCATTCAAGTTTATACAGCTTGGAGTTGGAAATATGCATCACAATGATATGGTCAAAATACTCCCTTGCCTAACAATTGTGCACACAGCATAGCACTTATTAGAACCTTTTAGTAGTGTCAATCTTTCATTCTTAGGGCTTGTCCCCACAGCAGGATTTTCGGTCAGGTTTACAGACGGTTTTCGGATTTGAAAGCAGTCTGTAAACCGACTGTCAACCATCCTGATTGACTTTAATAGAAAATCTGTTCAGCAGTCCCCACTGAACGGATTTTCCGCTGGACTATTTTTCACACCGCAGGCAATCTGAAATCTTAGAACATATTCATTCTTCCACCCGGTTTTCAGGCAGAACATGAACATGTCAGTGGTTGAGTAGAAAGGTGACTCCACAAACCGTGGACAGAACCATCCCCTAAAAGCATGGAAAAGATGTCAAAATACTCAGAATCCGGACGATATTTCCATACTGCTGTGTGGGCGCACCATTAGTCACTTACTTACTTACTGCAGCTACTTCCTCCCCTCTACATAGACTGTGATGGGCAGCATATAACCTGATACTTAAAGGGGATGTATCGCTTCATCAGTTCGGCTGTTTTCTTGCACCTTCATTTTCTCAGCTCGTCAAATCCAGGGACGTTTCTTCCCCTCCCAGCTGGGTGTTTCTTAACTGAAGGGGGATGACATCATCCTCCCCCTTCAGTGTTAATGCTTGCTCAGTGTGTTTGTTTGAGATCAGTGGGAGGGGATAGCACATCCCCCCCTCGCTGTCTGATTCCACATGTCACTGTGTCCTTCCTCTCCCTATGCAGTCTTATTTTGTAAGAGCTGTTTGTTTACATAGCACATCCTGCATTCAGTCTAGACAGTCTTCTATAAACTCAGAGCACTGATCTCTTCTCCTCTCACAGCTGGAGGTTTGTTACAGTTGAATCCAGTCTTCTATGAACTCATCCAGAGCAGCACAGATCTGTCTCCTTTCTATGTTTACACGCAGCAGCATTAAGGCACCAGGCACAATTCTGCTGTTTTCTGATTGTAGAAGTAGCTGCAGGGTTACTGTGCAGCTGCTGGCCGTGCAGAGTGAAATGTTGCCGGCCCCTTATTCTGAGTGAGAGAGGCAGGAATGCACGCTCCCGTGAATATGACCGGGGGCCAGACAATGTAAATTAGTAGAGCCGGCAGCCAATGAAATGAAAGGAGGTGGAATCCGACCGGCACTGGGGAACAGAGTTTACACAAAATGAAGATAAGGAAGACAGTGAAAACAAGACAGCTTTGCAAATGATATCCAATTGCAAAGTTGCTTGTTTTCACTGTCCCCTTATCCTGAAGACCATTTAATGTAATGATACAACCCCTTTAAAGAGTCATTTTCTGAAGCTTTTCCGAGTGAAAAATTAGTTATGGAGGGAGGATTGTGAAGAAAGAAACCTGGAAATCGAGAGAGAGACATTTCTATCTAAATATTTGAATTCCAAAGTTTCTCCTGCTATTGATTTATGGAGTTTATTTTTAAAAGGTTAGTGTCCATTTAAATGTTGTATATTAAAACATTAGTATAACTAAAAAAGGCCCAGTAAACATTTAACCAAGAAGATCGAGTATACAGTATTATGTCAAGAAAGGTACTCGTCACTCCACTGGTTTAACTACCAGACCAGATAATGAAGCCAAGAAGTATTTGTTCCCATAAAATACAATTTAATCTTTATTAGATAACAAACTTCACCAACCATAATAAATTATTACGACTACAGACAGCTAGGCAGTATATTGAGAACAACTCTTACTTTTTGGTTTATGGACCATAAGTGTAGGCCAAAGTGTAGTTTTTATTGGAACCATTTTGAAGCATAAGAGTTTTTGATCACTTTTTATTTACATTTTAGAGAGCAAGGAAAAAAATTTTAGTTTTGGCAATGGATTTTTTTTCTTTTAAACAAAAGATTGTTCAGGATAAAAATATTCTAATAGATTGAACTTTTTATGTATGCAGTGATATAATTTTTTTTACTTTTTTATAATTAAATTTGGAAAAGAGTGGTACATTTACTTTCTTTTAGAATTTTTTATTTATTTATTTTGTACTTATATTTTAAGTCCTCAGCACTAACCTTGATCACTACGGAGTTTGATCACTTGTACACTATTCTGCAATGCTGATGTACTACCGAATTATATACAATTAAAGGGGTTTTGCCACGATCTCATTTCATACCTCCTGCATCCAGCTCTGTGCGCTCAGCAGGGGGCGTGTGTGATTTGTTTGAATTGCCTATCATGTGACCCTGCAGGATGACATCACCATGCTTTTCCTCTCTGTAGTCAAAGAAAGTTCTGTTTATGTAAAGCCTTATGAGTAGCTACATTGTAGCTCAGAGGTAAAACTTTTGCCTCCAGGCACAAGGGTCCTCGGTTCAAATCCCTGCAGGAACCAAACCTGTGGATTTTATTTCTCTTTATAAATGCACATACCTGATTGAGGTTTCTTTTTTTAATTTATTTGCACTGTTTGACTAATTACTAAAGAGTACAGAGGACAGGAGTAGAATTACAGCACCTGGGGTTTGAACACTTAGTAGCTCCCTGGGAGGCGAGGTGATGTCTGAGCATGTGCGACCAGGACTGAGAAGCTCTCAGCCCTGGTCATGTCCCCTGGAGACGAGCTGTCAACAATGGATCACTAAAGGAGCAGCTAAGACAAAAACGGTCCAGAATTTTTAATAATGATGAATGGTGAAAATGTTTATTTTTTCATTTAAAAACGTCCCACGTCAATTTTACTTCGTGGCAAAACCCCTTTAAGACTCTCCTATTATACCCCCTCTGTTCCGCCAATGTTTTAGTACATGTTTAGAGGGGTTTTGCCACAATCTCATTTCATACCTTCTACATCCAACTCTTTAGCTCTGTGTGCTCAGAAGGGGGCGTGTGTGATTTGTTTGAATTGCAGATCATGTGACCCTGCAAGATGACATCACTAGGCCTTTCCTCTCTTTCTCAAAGAAAGGTCTGTTTATGTGTAGAACTGTAAATAACTACATTGTAGCTCAGAGGTAAAACTTTTGCCTCCAGGCACAAGGGTCCTTGGTTCAAATCCCTGCAGGAACCTAACCTGTGGATTATTTTCCTCTTTATCAATGCACATACCTGATTGAGGGTTCTTTTTTTCATTTATTTGCACTGTTTGACTAATTTCTAAGGAGTACAGAGGACGGGAATAGAATGACAGCACCTGGGGTTTGAACACTCAGTAGCTGCCTGAGAGGAGAGGTTATATCTGAGCATGTGCGACCAGGACTGAGAAGCTCTCAGCCCTGGTCGTATCCCCTGGAGATGAGCTGTAAACAATGGATCACTAAAGGAGCAGCTAAGACAAAAACGGTCCAGAATTTTTAATAATGATGAATGGTGAAAATGTTTATTATTTAATTTACAAACGTCCCACTTCAATTTGACTTCATGGCAAAACCCCATTAAGTCCATTTTTGTTTAATGTAATCTTATTGGGATTTTTCAAGTCCTAAAAAAATGCTATACCCAGTGCATGTTGTAGGGTAGAGTCAGATAAAAACACAATTACACCATTGTTTTTTGCGGTTTAATTTGCAATGGCCTTTGCCTTGAAATATGAATTTGTTAGCTTTATTCTTTGTGTGCATCAGTACATTACTGGTGATACCAAATTTTGTAACTACTTGTAAAAAAACACACATTTTTAAAAAATTGCTTTGTATTGTTGTAAATTGAGACCAATAACTTTTTTGTTTTTCTTTTAAAACACCTCCGTGAGGGCTAATTTTGAAGGGCCATCTGTAGTTTTTATTGGTGCCATTTGGGTATACATGTGGACTTTTTGATTATTTTTATTAAATTTTTTCCGTTGGATAAATTATCTTGTTACATAACTCCACTGGGACAGTGTTATAGGAGTACAATCATGACAGGCTAGAAGGCCTTCAATAGGCCCTCAGCTACCATAGCAACTGAATATCATGATACAATTGTGTTGCCGTAGGGGTAATCAGAAGACACATAGAGTAGTACATTTTGATTACAATTACACAACAAAATACTTTTTACAAATAATTTGTGTCATAGCATTTTAGGAGCCTTTTTTTTAATTTTTCAGTCAATTTAGCTTTGTAAGAGCCTGTGTTTTGCAGGATGACCTGTGGTTTTTATTGAATAATAATTCTGGCTACATACAACTTTAAGCAATCCTTTAATTACTTCTACAAAACTTCTGTCTATTAAGCCTGTGAGTATTAAGGTTCCTTCACATTTAGGTTAGTTTTTGTTTTGTTTTTTAGAGTTTTTAAAAAAAATCAGTATGCATTTCAATTTTTAATGCCATTTTTGACAAATGTTTTTGGAGGTTTTTTTTCTAAAGATGCCTATGGGAAAAAAAAAAACACCAAAAAAACATGCCCAAAGTACACTGCATGCTGAAAAAACACCTCCAATGTCCCAAACAAAAAAAACATACAATATACCAAAATTGCTATCTTTTTAGTATGTTTTATGTTATGTTGGCAGGACATCAACACCTCCCCCTATAAGACCACATTGGTGCCACAGTCAGTATTTAAATATCTAAGGAGATAACTTAGATTCTGGCTAATTACTGTATCTCCAATCCTGGCTGAGGATATTTAGTAGTATACTGACAGGCAGCAATTTACTGCACAACATAAGCAGTGCAGTGTATATGTAAGCAATGGAAGGATCGTCTTTTCAAGTACCACTGTGGAACAAATAAAAATGTAAAAAAAAAAAATATATAGTAAGGTGTATACATATTTTACATAAATAATAATAATCAACAATTTAACAACAAAAGTGCATAATTAGAGCGGAAAAAACAAAATAGATCTTTCACAAATGTCAATAATAACCTCTTTTTTTTGTCCCACATGGTAAACACTGTTAGGCCATGTCTACAAGTCACTGATTTTTGGTTGGATTTTCGCCAGATTCTGTATTTAGAATCCTCTGAAAATTCGACTGTAACCAGTGCCCCATAGACCGCAATAGAAAATCCATGGATTTTCTACTGTAGGTCTTCTAAAAACCAGACCTTTCGCCGGAAGGCAGAACATGTTCTATCTTCCGACAGACTCATTGTGAACTTTAGTACATGCAATGTACTAGGAAATATGAAATCTGAAAACCGACCATTTTTTTGTGTGCAAACCTGTGCCAAAAACCACAGTACGGCAATGTTGAAATGCCGTCGGATTTTCGATGCCAATTTAACATTTGCAGTGTAGCCTTAGCAACTATGTCACTGTTTCTGTTTTCATTTTGTTTATCTCATGAAAAATGAAATCTAAAGCAGTCAAAAGGTCGTAATTTACCCAAGATCGTACCAAACAAAACTCCACAAAAAACAAGCAATCACAAGATCACAATTATTTAATATAAAGATACAGGGAATCCCGCTTATCTAAATTCACTGCAGATATGGAGCTTAGTGGTGCTAGGTAGGAAAACTTTAGGAAAACATCAGGTTCTTTACTTTAAACATCATTGTTTAAACTAGGCAATGGGTTTCAAGCAAAGTGCTATTCTGCTTAAAAATGCATTGTCCGTTTTACCTAATAAAGATGTTTAAAGTAAATAACCTGATGTGCTCCTAAAGCTCTCCTATCTAGTGCCACTAAGTTCTGTATTGGTCAGTGGATTTGGGTACATCAGATTCCATATATTTTTATACTAAATATATACTCCTCTCTGGTGCAGCAGGTGAGGGAGCCTTGTGAAATCTGATTTATCCAAACCCACTGACAGAGATAAAGAGCTTAATGGTGCTGAATAGGAGAAATTTTGGAGCACATCAGGTTTTTTACTCTAAACATTTTTATTGGGTAAACTGGACAATGCTTGCACAATTATATAGGGTGAGTGCATACTATATTGTTTCCCTACTCCTATCTTGAAGTTTTGACACACTACACCAGGAAGAGTGCCTTTGTTTCTCTTTTTTTCTCAGTCACAGAGAAAACCACTTTCAATCATTCATTCAAAATATATACAATGTATCTTTTCAAACAAGTATCATTTATAATTATTACAATGAGGTTAAAGTGTACCTCCAATTACAAAATTTGCAGGAGGTGGCAGAAAAGGAGGTTAATAGGTAAAAGAGGAAGCATTCTTATTTTTTCTTGTTGTTGATTTATGGAAACGTGTTACAATCAAAGGTATGCTTTAAGTATGACTATTCTTTGCCAGATAGAAAAGACAAATCATTTTTTTTTTTTAAATATTAGTGATATGCGATAATTTGTGAACTAGATACCTGATTCTTCTTATAATTGGTTATACATTGAGTAACGCCATAAACTGACATTATCTGTCAAATCTCAAAAAAAACTGATATGTAAACATGCCTCAAAAATGTGAGTACCAACAAAAGAAAGATTATCTTAGGCAATCTGATAATTAATGGCAACAACTATTTAGGAAATGAGCCGTATCCTTTTCATAGCTTGAGGTGATTTGCTAATGTAGTTCTAAAGTAACTCCATCACATACAAATGTTTATGTCTACTATACAGTCACAAGCAAAGTGGCCTACAGCAAAGTTAAACATTCCATTAGATATTATCTAAAGGCTAAATAGTTAAGTCACAAAAAGAATATGATAAAACACTGAAATTCAGGTTACACAAATGTACCCTGAAGTAAAATTAACTAAACATTGCTTTTTTTGTATAAAGGTTTGTCATTTACTGGGGCTAATTTTGTTAGGTGAAAGCAGCCTAAGAGCTTGTTCACACGGCGTTTTTGTGATCCGTTTTACGGATCCGCAAAACGGATCTAACAATTGTCAGTGTGATTAACATTGAGTTGAATGGCAAAAGCTCATCGCTGTTACCACGGGAGATTGGCGATGCGCTTTTGAGAGCTCTCCTGCACTGCGCTTTTCGCATCCGCGTTAAGAATTGACATATCAATTCTTATTGCGTTTTACGCAAGTGAAAGCCCATAGGAGATAATGGAGTCCGCTTTTGGCACTTGTCCAAAAAGCGCTCCACACTCCGGGTACGTACCAGCTGCGCTTTGCATCCTGAAAGTGGATTCGAAAAGCGCACTGGGAGGATGGATGGGGATCGCTGGAGAGGTGTGCGACGGCAGCGGGAGCGCAGGTGAGCGACGGCGGCGGGAGCGGAGGTGAGCGGCGGCGGCGGGAGCGGAGGTGAGCGGCGGGAGCGGCAAGAGCGGAGGTGTGCGGCGGCGGGAGCGGAGGTGAGCGGCGGCGGGAGCGGAGGTGGGCGGCTGTGGGAGCGGTGACAGGAGGAGCTGGGGCTGACATATAATGCATGGAGCTTGGGGCTGACATATAATGAATGGAGCTTGGGGCGAGGGAGAGAGGAGAGAGAGAGAGAGAGAGGGAGAGAGGGAGAGAGGGAGAGAGGGAGAGAGAGATTCTGAAAACACACCCGGATGCGTAAAACGCAGGTGATAAAGCATTCAAAACTGATCCAAATAAAGTATACAATGCTGTGTTTTGCGGATCCGCTTTCCGGATGCGCTTTTCAAGTGCCAAAAACGGATCCGTAAAAAGGATCCAAAACGCCGTGTGAACAAGCCCTAAGAGTCCAGTGGAATCCAATTAAATCGCTTTCGAGACAACACACTGAACCTTCATTAGTAATTAAACATGAAGTCTTCTTAATTTCATATACATACATATATATGTATATACATATGTATATACATATACACACACATAAAAATAGAAGTGTTCACAAAATGCTTATAAGTTCACGTGCACATAGTTTTTGAAGGAATTGGGCAGGGAGGTAGTTTCAAACATTTTGGACAACTAACCACAGATCTTCTGTGGATGTACGCTTGTATAAATCCTTCTGTCTTTTAATGTAATTCCAGGCAGACTCAGTGTTGTTGAGATCAGGGCTCTGTGGTGGCCAAATCGTCATTTCCTGTTTTAAAGGCAAAGGGTAGTCAAACCAAATATTGATTTGATCTTGACCTCTCTTGGCATTTTGTTCATTGATAAAATAAACTATTAACACTTCTATCGTTGAAAGCATTGCATATACTCTACTGGTAGAAAGTTTTAGAGCACCTTTATTTTTTTAGCTCATTTTTACATTAAAACATTTTTAATGTTATTTGCTGTACTATTTCACAAATATGAATTTTTAACCTCAAATGCAACATTAGTTTCATTTTTTTATTTTAATCTGAGTTTTTTTTTAAGGCAAGTCGTAAAAAAATAGCTGCTCAGTAGCACAGAAAGAAAATTATGGTTTGAAATTGGTTCCAAATATCCCTACAAGTGTCTCAACTTTTGGAGATTGCTTTCAAACTCTCTAATTCTCTAGGCTGGGACAGACTGAATTGCAACACCTTCTAGAGCAGTATTTGAAAAGTTTTTCTCTTGAACTAAATTTAATTTATTGAAACAAAATAAATCAAAATAAAAAAAATATTTTCATGCATCTACTTGCTTATTTAATTTCTTTCATTTCAACATACATTTGAATCATTGAACCATAAACAATAAAACTGGAAAAATGTAGGTGTTCTAAAACTTTGGACTGGTAGTGTTTATATACACTAACATACCTCATAATCGCTGCTATGTAGGCAGCATATAGCATATAAAGATGTCCATGCCATTTATTTTATAACTTGACTATTCGTAGCAAATATAAACCCCTGAAGGCAAGAAGAAATTGCAATACGGTGAGGTACTGCATTCCAAAAGTATAGTGTCTTGCAAGAGAGATCTTGTACTGCATATAGGATTAGAAGAGGTGAAGAGATATCATGCAATATGTTTATCAACAGTTGAACAGGATAGTCTGTCAAGGGGGATTTTTGGAGATTAGGTTTGACCTTTAACTTGGAATAATCTTGGGATTTCAGTGTTTTGGTGACACAGTTATTAGCCAGATTTGTTGGCAAATAGCAATTATTTTAGCGAATTTATATATAGGGCTCACTCAAGTAACAATGGACTAATGATAGAATGCTTTATCATACAGTGGTCTTTACTGTGACATTGTGTATCGAAACCATAATCAATATACCATGTACCACTGCCAATCTGCGGGACATGTGACTGATTGGAAGATCAAGCAAACTATGAAGATTTTGGACCCCTGTATTAGTGAAGTACATGAACTTATTGGTGGTCTAGTAGCATCTGTAAAGTCCAGTACTACATGTTCTGTACTACTGTTTACATGTTTCAGCATAAGCTTCTCCTTTGAGTGTCAGGTGAGGGCTGCCCCATTTTCTTTTTTACAGTACACTGTATCTAAAGGACTGAACCAAAGAAGCTTCTATCCTCAAAATAGAAAGTAATTTACAGTTTCCACCATCTCTTTCTGAATGTTACGTAAGGAATTGCTTTATCTACACTAGTTATCTGCTCAGTTTTCTTATGTCTATTTTTGCAGTGTGTTGCACTGATATTTTGGAAGCGTTGAAACCATTTCTCAGTTTTTAATAGATTTATAGATTCAACATACAATGGTTGTCTCCATCTAATATAATATGTTGAGGGACCACACCACTGTGTAATAAAAAGTATAGTTTCACTTTCAGACTCCAGACGTCACTACTTATTCTATACTTTTCTTATTGACTTAATTAATGGATCATAGTTCAATTATTTACTCAATATAATCACCTTTTTTTATTAATTAAAAGACAAGTTAAGATCATAGAAAAATTATGGCAAAAACAGAACATTCCTCTACCAACCCCAACCTCAACCACAAATTTGAAGCGGTTGTCCAGGTATACTAATTGGCTGCAACAGTCATGTGTTATTACTAGAGATGGGCGAATTTCCCGAAATTCGGATCGGTCACTTCGCTGAATTTCTCGGCAAAAAATAACTTCGTTCTGAATTAATTCGGGACGAAACACGTTAAAAACAGCTATTTCCAGGCTGCACAGAGCCTGCAGGGTGCTGTAGAACGTTGTGCCATGCTTAAATGTGCAGAGTGAGCTTGGCTTGGTCTTCATACAATGTTGTGTTTTTAGTATGACACGCAGATGACTGCCGCCGCTCTTAGAATCGCTTCACTCTAAAATTCCCTGGGCACTTAAGACGGCAAAACTGACCAAAAAACTGAAGGGTGAATGTAGCCTGATAAAGTCATGGCAGCGACAGCTGGAAAAAAACAAGCTGAGGGCTCAGGTGGCAACATCAGTGACAGAGTGTGGAGGTGATGGCGGCAGCCACAGCAGTATGAGGTCAGAGAGTGGCACAATGACATTCTGTAGGTGGCAAAAACAGGAGTAGGCCAAAGAGTGGCACAATGACACAGTGTGGAGTTGACGGCATCAACAGCAGCAGCAGCATGAGGTCAGAGAGTGGCACAATGACATTCTGTAGGTGGCAAAAACAGGAGTAGGCCACAGAGTGGGACAATGACACAGTGTGGAGGTCATGGCAGCAGCCACAGCAGCAGCATGAGGTCAGATAGTGGCACAATGGCACAGTGTGTAGGTCACGGCAGCAGCCACAGCAGCAGCATGAGGTCAGACAGTGGCACAATGACAGTGTGTAGGTCACATCGTCACGGCAGTAGCCACAGCAGCAGCATGAGGTCAGACAGTGGCACAATGACATTCTGGAGGTGGCAAAAACAGGAGTAGGCCACAGAGTGGGACAATGACACAGTGTGGAGGTCACGGCAGCAGCCACAGCAGCAGCATGAGGTCAGACAGTGGCACAATGACACAGTGTGTAGGTCACGGTAGCAGCCACAGCAGCAGCATGAGGTCAGACAGTGGCACAATGACAATCTGGAGGTGGCAAAAACTAGAGTAAGCCACAGAGTAGCACAATGACAGAGAGTGGAGGTGACAGGCAGCAGCAGCATGAGGTCAGACAGTGGCACAATGACAGAGTGTGGAGGTGGGTGGCAATACCAGTCCCTGGTAAAGATAGTTGGTGGCAGGTGGAGAAACTGTCAGCAGATGTGTGGCATCAGGCGGGTGGCGGCATCAGAATAGTGGCTGAGGCAGGTAGTTTGAACCCAGACTCATTTCTCACAGTTTGGGTGAGGCGTCATGGCTGATGTAATCTGACGCCTAAGGCATTGGTGTGTGGAAATCCTGGCCGATCCACGCCTGATTCATCTTGACAAAGGTCAGTCGTTCCACATTTCCCGTGGACAAGCGGGTTCTCCTTGGGGTAACGATGGCCCCCCCCCGCACTGAACACCTACTCGGATGCCACACTACTGGCCGGGCAGGACAGCTTCTCCACTGCAAACTCAAGTTGCGGCCACACATCCACTTTGGCTGCCCAGTAGTCCAGCGGATCATCTGACTGGGGTGGCAGAGTGCTGTCCAAGTAGGCCACCACCTGTTGGTTCAGGGTCTGCTCCAGGTCCTGCTGCTGCTGCCGACTGCCCTCCTCACTAGGCGGGTGAAGGAAGCTGCTCATCAGTGACTCCAGACTTAGGTTGCTGCTAATGGAGCTGGTACTTCTCCTACCCCCCCACCTTCCCCCAGCAACCGCGGCTGGAGTACGTGAGCGCTGAAGAACCCCCCGGTCAGACCTGTCAGAGGAGGGACGCTGCCGCACATAGGCAGCGGCCAAATGACTACGGAGGATTTCCCTATAGTATTTGAGTTTGTCCTCCCTCTCAATAGCTGGGAAAAAGGCTCCCATTTGGACCGGTAGCGAGGGTCCAATAGGGTGGAGAGCCAGAAGTCATCCCTCTGCCGGATGCTGACTATTTGGCTGTCACTAGCCATGCAAATCAGCATGCTGCGGGCCATCTGCACAAGTGACTCCGAGGGGCTCCCTGCCTCCATCTCCACTGTATACTGCCACGGTGCTTGCGGGTCATCTGCCTCGTCTTCCTCATCTCCATCTACCTCCTCCGCTGCTCCTGCTCCTCCTCTCTTGTCACCTGGGTAGAAAATCCACCACGTCTACAGTCCCCTGCCCAGGCCGATTTTTCAGCATCTGTTCCAGGACATGAAGCAGTGGAATGACGTTATTCATCCCGTAGTCCTGGCGACTGACAAATAATGTGGCCTCCTCGAATGGCCTCAACAAACGGCAGGTGTCACGCATGAGCTGCCACTGGCTGACATCAAAGTTACACAGGAGAGTACTCCTGTCCGCCTGGATCATCAAAAAATCGTTAATGGCCTTTCTCTGTTCATACAGTCGGTCCAACATGTGCAGGCTGGAATTCCAATGGGTGGAAACATCGCATATCAGAGTGTGTTGGGGGAGGCCGTTCTGCCGCTGCAACTCGCTGAGGGTGTTCCTGGCTTTGTAGGAAGGGCTGAAGTACATGCACAGTTTCCTGGCCATTTTCAGAATCTTCTGAAGATCGGTGGAAGACTTCAGGAACCTTTTCACAACCAGATTGAACACGTGCGCCATGCAGGGCGCATGGACCATCCCTCCTCGGTGCAGCGCGGACACCATGTTCCTCCCATTGTCCGTCACCATGGTTCCGATTTGCAGTTGGCGCGGAGAAAGCCACACATCGATTTCTTGCTGCATGACGCGGAGCAGTTCCTCCCCTGTGTGACTTCGTTCGCCGAGGCAAGCCAGGTGTAGAACTGTGTGACACCGCTGTGCCCTACTCATGTGGTATGATGGAGCAGTACTTGTGGAGGCTGAGATGGTGGTGGTGGTGGAGGAGGAGGAGGCGGACATTGGCGCAGGAGCCGCAGTTTGACAACGTGGAGGAGAAAGCGGCGTCTCCTGTCCAAGTTGTTGGTGTGCCTGGGCCAGAAGCACATTCACCCAGTGGGCCGTAAAGGACATGTACTGGCCCTGACCGTAGTTACAGCTCCAGACGTCCACGCTGCCGTGCACCTTGGAACAAACCGATAAGCTCAAGGACTGGCCCACCTTCTGTTCTACATATTTATGAAGTGCTGGTACTGCCTTTTTGGAAAAGAAATACGGCTTGGAACTCTCCATCTCGGCTCGGCACAAGCCATTAGTTCTCTGAACGGTGCAGAGTCCACTATTTGGAAAGGGAGGGACTGCAGCACCAACAACTTGAACAGGAGCACGGTCAGCTTCTGCACCTTAGGATAGTTGGATGCATACTGTTGTCCCTTTGCAATCATAGTTTCATAGTTTGTAAGGCTAAAAAAAGACGAGACGTCCATCCAGTTCAGCCTGTTGTGCTAAAGTGTTGATCCAGAGGAAGGCAAAAATCCCTATGAGGTGTAAGCCAATGTTCCTCATTTTAGGGAAAAAATTCCTTCCCGACTCCAATCTGGCAATCAGAATAAATCCCTGGATCAACGACCCTTCTCCAGAATCCTAGACACTATAACTTGTTATATTATTATGCTCCAGAAATGCATCCAAACCCTTTTTGAACTCTGTTAGTGAATTCACCATGACAAGTTCCTCTGGCAGAGAGTTCCACAGTCTCACTGCTCTTACAGTAAAGAATCCCTTTCTATGTTATAGTAGAAACTTCGTTCCTCAAGACGTAGAGGATGCCCCCTTGTTCTAGATACAGTCCTAGGTATAAATAAATCTTGGGAGAGATCTCTATATTGACCTTTGATGTATTTAAACATATTTATTATGTCCCCCCGAAGCCGTCTTTTCTCTAAACTAAATAACCCTAATCTTGCTAATCTTTCTGGGTACTGTAGTCCACCCAGTCCTTTTATTATTTTTGTTGCCCGCCTTTGTACCTGTTCAAGCTCTACAATGTCTTTTCTGTGCACTGGTGCCCAAAACTGTACACACTATTCCATGTGTGGTCTAACCAGTGACTTATATAATGGAAGAATAATGTTCTCATCATGTGCCTCTATGCCCCTTCTAATGCACCCCATTATCCTATTTGCCTTGGAAACTGCTGCCTGACACTGGCTGCTACAAATAATTTTACTGTCCACCAGGATTCCCAAGTCCTTCTCCATGTCACTTTTACCAAGCGTTTTTCCATTTAACATATAACCATGTAATGGATTTTTCCTCCCCATGTGTATAACCTTGCATTTATCTGTGTTAAACCTCATCTGCCATTTCCCTGCCCAGGCCTCCAACTTATCCAGATCCCTTTGTAATAACATATTATCCTCTATTGTGTTGATTACTTTACAGAGCTTTGTATCGTCTGCAAAGATCGATATTCTACTGTGCAATCCATGTGTAAGATCGTTAATGAAAATGTTGAAGAGGATAGGGCCCAATACTGACCCTTGTGGTACCCCACTAGTAACAGCAATCCAGTCAGAGTATGTACCATTAATTACTACCCTTTGTTTTCTATCAGTGAGCCAGTTGCTTACCCACTTGCACACGTTTTCCCCCAGTCCAAGCATTCTCATTTTACTTACCAACCTTTTATGTGGCACCGTATCAAATGCTTTAGAAAAATCTAGATATATGACATCCAGTGCCTCACCCCGATCCAGTCTAGCACTGACTTCCTCATAGAAGCTGATGAGATTAGTCTGACAGGACCGATCCTTCATAAACCCATGCTGAAACGGCGTTATACATTTATTTTCAGTGAGATACTCCAGGATAGCATCTCTGAGAAAACCTTCAAACAGCTGAACGACTGCTGGCGCCATGAGCAGCGAGGAGCAGGAGCATCTGGACCGGGAGATGATGTCAAAGAGAAACAGCTCCCTTCTGCAGAGGTGGTGGAGCCTTGACTGGCTGCAATGGCATGCGTGCCATTGGGCGCTGCTGCTGCTGTTGCTGCGGCGGCAGGATGGACCACCACATCTGAGCCACGTTTCTCCCAGGCCATCGGATGGTGACGCTGCATGTGTTGACGCAGGGCCGTGGTGCCAACGTTAGCTCCCTGGCCACGCTTCACTTTCTGCCCACAGATACTACATATACCCATATTCGGCTCCTCCGGTGTCTTAGCAAAGAACTGCCACACCGCCGAGTATCGGATTTTACCACCAACGCTCCGCACTGAGTGACTACTGCCGCCGCTGCCTCGCTGAGCCCCTGTGCCGCTACTTTCTTGGACCTGCGAAGCGGGTTTTTTACCCCGTGGCCGCTTGGCTCCCGACCTCACACTGCTGCTATCCTGCTGACTCACGGCCACACGACCCACTTGCTGGCTGCACCGCTGCCTGACGTGCAAGCTGACGCCCTCTTCTCCTGACGATGATGAAGCCCTTGCTTCACCCGGCTCCCAAGTGCGGTCGGCTACATCATTATCTATTTGTGTTTCATCGTCACTGCTGTCCTCATCACCGGTCTTGGTATGCAGAGGCTGACCCCTCACAACATGACCTCCCATGCCACTCTCAACATCTATACTTTGCCGCCTACTGCAAGAAGCAGGGGATATTGGCCTCATTTCTTCGCTGCCAAGTAGCTGCTGACTGCCCTCCTCAAATTGTTCATCCTCGCTATATAGTGGCGCTGAGCCCAGACCACATAGTAGATCTCTGGCTGAAGGAACCGGATGGGACAGAGGCGGGTTGAGGAGAGGTGAGGGCAGCTGACCCGCTCCCGGGCCATGCCAACTATGGGTTGTGTCTGACGTTCCCACCAACACTTGGCTGGGGTTGTCAGATGTCATCTGGGAGGAAGTGGATGACCTAGTCAACCAATCAAGAACCACTGAGTTGCTGAACAACACATGGCCGCTAGATGACAGCGGCAGTTGTGGCCTCACCGAGTGACCCCTGCTGCGACGTCCCCTTGTTGTGCTGCGACCTGGGCCTGGAATGTTTGTGCCTCTGCCACTCGCAGGAGAAGAGCCTGCCACCTCTCTGTCTGACATACTGTTTGTTCTAAAATGTACAGACACTGTTTGATGAAGATATCTGTATATGATAAATACACACCCTGTATTTGACTCCAAATGAACCCACTAAGAAGCTTGGGTAACCCTTGGAAATAAATTGCGCTCCACAAATGGGCAGAAAAAATTGACTTGTATGTGCCGTTTAAAAACTCTGTGTATTTTACTGAATATAAAAGCACAAACAGGTTTAATTAATCTTCGGATATGAATTATGCTACAGAATTTCTTCTGTGGCGGTGAAAAACAAAGTTTCTTTTACTGAGTACAATTGCAGAACAACGCTTAATTAACCCCTGGATATAAATTGCGCCAAACAAGTGAGCAACCACAAACTACGAGCTTTGTAGCATGTTACAATGGCGTGTTTTCTACGCTACACAACAAGAGAAAAAATTGTAATTAACCTTCGCTTGTGAATTATGCTACAGGAAAATTGTAATTTTTGGCAGTGAAAAAGACGGTTTCTTGGAGTCACCACAGCAGCAGAACAACGCTTAATTAACCCCTGGATGTAAATTGTGCAAAAGAATTGAGCAGCCAAAAATGAAGTGGTATTTGTATTGTAAAAACGCTGTTTCTTTAAATGAATACAACAGGAACTGGCTTAGATCCCCCTTGGATATTCAATGTGCTGTGAGCAGATAGCATTAAAATGTATATGCAGCAGCAGTGGACGCACACTGGACTTCAGATCCAATACCCAAAAAAAATCTGAAATAGAACATTAAGAGAAGCAGTCTCTGAGAAGCAGTTCTTCAGTAAGAGCTATCACAATCAGCTGCGGCAGCACCTTCCCTGATCAGTACAGTGAGAGGAGTGAGCTCCCAGCGTCGCGCCCGGACTTATATAGTGCGGTGACGTCACAGAATCCCGCCGGTCTCTGATTGGCTTCATCTCTGCACATGTCATACAGGCTATGCCCTTCTTCCTCCCAGAGTGCTTTGCCCCATGTAACGCCATGTGCTCGCAGCCATTTTATCAATCAAAAGCACACTTTGTTCACCCGAAGTACCCCAAACTTCGACTTCGTTCAGAACCGAAGTTTTCCTGAAATTCTAAACGAATTCCACTTCGTTAGAATCAATTCGCCCATCTCTAGTTATTACCTGATATCATCATTCAGAAGTTAGAATGGTGATGTCATGCAATTACATGAGACCAATGCAGTCAATTCCACCATTGGCATGTGGAAGTAAACAGGGGACTGGGGGAGACACCCAGCAGTGGTCTCGCTGGCCCAGAGGTGAGTGGCGAGCTATGTGTTTATTTTTTTATTTTACTACTGTAGCAGCATCTTAATATTTTTTTTTCAGATTCAAAGATTCATTTAGTTTGTGGAATAAGAAAAAGTACAGTACACTACAAATGTCAACAGTAAGAAATTCACAATAATAGTAATAAGGTAAGGTACTATTAAGAGAAGTGATCAGAACACATTAGAGAAGCTAAGATGGACCTTGAAGGTCTTCACAAATTATTGGGCATATAATTAGCAGAAACTTGATGAAATTGAGATTCAGCAGCCCAGGACCAAAAATGGAAATGGAAGATGCCAAATATAATAGATAAAAAATGGTATCACTTTAAGAGTACCTGAGACCTAAAACTGCATTGGTGGGCCAATAAAGAGAGCCATTGATTCAGCTAACAGTCATAGCCAGTGTGAGAAAATGAGTCTATGGGGTCATATTTCTAATTCCAATTTGCTTAATTGTTTTGTTTATTAATATTGTGTGTGATGTATCATTTTATCATGTCTTTTATTGGGAATGTTGCTTTGATGTGAGTCTTTTTGTCAGCTATGCCAATTAGCAGGGACGTGTTAATTACAAAAAGTGAGAGAAAGATAAACTCAAGGTAGACAATATGTCACCAGGTGCCTTATATAGCTAAGTACATGGCAGAGAACAATGGAAAAAATTATACATCAAACAAATCTTGGCCATAATCCATGTTTCCCATAACTCATTTATGAGATTATGGCCCAGGAACGCAGCCACACCTCCTGTCTCATACTTGAGAATTTTAGGCTTTAGGGAACTGCAGGAATGAAAATCAGCCCAAATTATGAATGTCATATTTGTTTTTAGTATGCCTGGGTTGGTAAATTCATACTTGAGAACTTGGCAGTCATGATATATGACTCCTAGCAGAAGTTATGACTGAAGCTGGAAATTATGACTTTTCTAGTGTTCCCAGCCTGCAATTAGCCATCCCCTCTGTGACCTAAGCAAAAGAGTGGCTAGAGGGGTTTGTAGACTCATAAAACAACTTGGGTCGTCCAATACCATTGTCCGTACCAGGAGTTGCCAAGCACAGGTCTGTCCAGTTGTCTTAGAGCTGCACTCCTCAGCCCAGATTCTTAAATGATCAAATTGTAAAAGGTCTGTTTTTTGTTATTTTATCCCTTTTTGTTTATTACTGTAATGCATGTGTTTATGTATGTCTGTTATTTTGTAATATTTGTAATTAAGCACTGTAGCTCTATGTTTAAGTGACTACTGATTCATGTGACTGGTAACGTAAATTCTTTCTTTCAGGAGTGTAATTTTCAGTTCAAGGTGGTGGCAGTGTGTGTATTGTTGGTGGCCTGGGGGGTCCGTTTGTGCTCATAGAGAAGGTGGAGTGAGAGCCCAGTGCAAGCTATTGCGGCGTAGCATATTCCCTGTTCACTCAGTAGCATATACTGAAGAGGTATGTTGGTGAGATCCCCCAGATGTAAAACACAAGGCACAGCATAGCAGGTGCCTAACAAAACAATATATATATGAGCGACGTATGAATTCAAATGCGCCTTGTTTTTTCCTTGATGCCGACACCCCAGTTCTAAATCGATATAGAGGTGTGTAGAATACGGCAGTATGTATGAAAATGTTTGGTGCATTACATAGAGTTTAATGCCGCAAACTTTGTACGGTGCATAGAGTGTAATGCGCCAAACTTTATATGGTGCATACAGTGTGATGCACCAACCGTTGTATGGCAGTTCCACATCAAATTTTGGCGCATTAAAATGTGTCATCAGGCGGACATTGTGCCAAGTTTGGTCGTACGCATGTAAATAACTGGCAATATATGGCAAAAAAAAAGGCATATGAAAATTCATACATGTCGCCCTTTAGTTCTTATAAATCCCTGACAACCCAAACTTTACTCATCACCTGCTGTTGCAGCATCGTGCCCTACTAGCATGCCATCATTTTATTTCTTAATTAGCCCTATTATTGTAATAATGTATGTGTAGAAATAAAATCTGAACAAGAGCTTTGGGGGGGCCCAGGCAAAAATTTTGAACCAGGGCCTTTTAAGCTACACATGTGGCTAGCAATATTACAAGATTAGTTTGGCATTACTACATGGTCATTGTTACTGTCAATATTGCATGGGCAGCTAATGGTCTGTTATTTATGCACTGTTTGGTTCCATTATTTCCAAAGTATAAAAGGTATTTAAGTACTTAGAGATGTAGCAGAGTTTAACTTGACTGTGAGATTACAGCTTTCCTTGTGATCTTTAAACAAAAGCCATTGAAAAGCATTATAAAAGTTGAGATAAGATTCTGTGCCATGATATGGTGAGTTATCTGTCTAGTTCTGCTCCGTTTTTCTAATGTTATGTATGTACTATATAGTGACATTATTTTAACACAATACAGTGCTATAATATAATCATTGCATACAGCTATAATTTGGACACTGTATATAATGATTATGCATTGCGTTGGATGGCGGTACGGCAGTATTATTTGGGAACTATATTAGAAGAGCAGATCGGATGAACTATGTAGTCTTTTTCTGACATCAATCTTTATTTTTTATTTTAAAAGCGAATTTGACTTTTGACACATACAGGGCTAGTGGTTTGAATAATAAAAAGGAGGTCTTAGGCATTTTGTGCCTTTAAATGGGTTTTCTCAACAGGCTACTGTTCAAAGTCAGGTTTAAATTCCCACTTCCTATTCAGGCAGTGGGTAGTTCTACTGTAGTGATTGGCATATAAACTCTACTATTCCTAGCTGAGCCTGTTAAATGTATGGTGATGGAGGGGTTTTAAAAAGCAGGGCAAAAACACTGCAGAGCTCTAAAAGGTTAAAGTTTGTGCGCAACAAACATAAATAAGCTCCTGTGCTGCTGGTAAGATTTAGCAGACAGTAACTTTACCATTATGGACAAGGCTGATGGTAACTAGAGAAACTTGTGTAATCAAGCAGGAGATAGAGCAGTTCTTATCTCTGAAATAAAGCAAAATTTGATCAGCAATGCATTTTGTAATAGTCTTTATTTACCTTTGCCTACATGTTTAAAACTCATCAAAGTGGCAAGAGTACCACTTTAGGTGCATCGAATCTTTGCACTTTTTGTAGGTGTTTCACGTATTGAAATGAAAGATTGCCGGTGGCGCATTTTAGGTGGAGTATGTATTCACTTGTATGTGCGCCTGAGAATATTAAAGATTATCGTAGACGCATTTGGAGGCGCGACATGCCATCCACAACTCGCGCATGCGCTTTTGAGTGTGTAAGACACTAAATACCATAGAACTGATAAACCGAAAGCTGGCGCAGGCGCACTTAGGGTTTTTCGGGGCATGATATTGCCATATAGCAACCTGCGCATGCACACCACAGTATGTAAGATGCCGAACACTGTGTAATTGAGTTCACCACCACACACATTTCATTTGTTTTAAGAGTAAAATATGACCATATGACATTTGGGATAGTCTAGTAGGATGTCACCCATATGAGATGGAGAAATTTAGCTGAAAAGGGGAGAGCGATCTGACTGATTAATGAGAAAGGGGGTGTTACCTGAGTAAAAGACTATATATTACTCTCCCATGGTCCCTTTGTGTGACCAAGACTTTGGTGGTAGAGCAAACTTGCTCCCACTTTGCTTTTCCTTCCATTCACTGATATACCATCCTATCAATATTGAGATCTTCAGGTATGTTGAAACTAGGACAACCTGTTTGGCATAGTGCTCATAGTGAATCTTGTGGTAATGCTATACAAAGGATATATTCTCTTTTATTTTTAGGTATTCCCCACTGATGATTCTTGACCTGGGAAGAAACACATCTGGGGTTTGTATTTATATCTGTGTGCCCTTATTGGGGCCACTATGTTCCTTCTTGCCCACATTGGGGCATGTATGGATGAATTTTGCCTATATCAAGGGTATATAAGTATAGAAAACTTTGTGATGTGACATCTACAGAGGAATCTGTATATTATATTCTACCTGAATGAAAGGGAGGATTCACCCTACGTGTGACATCATGTTCCCTCCTTGGTTGTGTAGTTTTTATGAAAGGGAGGATTCACCCTACGTGTGACATCATGTTCCCTCCTTGGTTGTGTAGTTTTTAATATAAATTACCCTCTGTTTGTGTAGTTTTTGATACAATTGGCATTACTACGTCTCCAATATATATATCTCATTCTTACCATCTCTTGATTTTTTTGAAAATTAAAAAAAATTTTATTTAATAAATATATAAGACAACCTAGCCTACCTAGTTTATGGACACCAACTAGGGTGCACTAGTTCTGCGGGGTCGTTACTATCGGGACCGTTACCCCACTAAGGGCCTTTTGAGGTAAAGTTTTGTGGGTAGGGATATTTAGAGGTAGATGATCTCAATTGTTTGGCGCACCTCTTACCATACCTTGGTGGATTTGCTCCTACTTAATAAATATATGGGAACATATAGTGATTGGATTTTTGAATCTTGAATTTAGTCTCTGTCAGTTGATCATTTTTGATGGTTATATTTCCTTTTATAACCTATTATGGTTGGATAATAATAAAAGTTAAATTTTAAGGGTGGGATTATTTTTTGGACCTTTTTGTTTCACATATTCCTTTTAATTTTAATAAATTGCAATAAATGAAAACCGCTACAAAAAATTCAATAAAAATGTTTTTATAATGCTTAATGTTTGATATTCCCCTTTTAAAAAAAATCTCAGGTACAAGGACTACAAGCTTTGAGCTGGAATAACAAATCTCCCTAAGGCTAGGTCTACACAGCATAGAAATACCGTCAGATTTTCAGCAGTTCCAGTATTTTGAATCCTCCGCAAATCCAACGGTACACTGTGCCACATAGATAACAATGAAAAACCTGTGCTGTAGTCTATACAGCATGACTTTTTAACTGCCGTGTTAAAATCCGGTAGAACATGCTGCAGATTCCGTCGGAGTCCCGCAGCTTGCCATCAGATTCCCATACATTCAATTGTATAGGCCGACAACAGAAACTAAAAACAACCACGGTTTTTGTGCAAATCAGCGCCAAAAACCGTTGTCCTGCATAAGACAATATTCTGTTGGCTTTTTTATTCTATGCTATGTGGCCCTAGCCTTACTATACATTTCTTTACTGCATACTTATAAAATATGTCATTTAGAAGTCTAGGGAATATATGTAACAACCAGTGGTGTTCTTGCAAAGGGAAATATTCATTGCTAAGCCGCAGCATATCTAGCCTATAGATTATTGCAGCAGACTGTATATTCAGTCGTAAGAAATTGTAATACTGCAGGAGAATACAGCCAGAGATTTCACAATCATAAATCATTCTGAAGAAAACAGTGGCCAAGGTTTCTTGGAACTGTGTTTTGTGAACTCTTTAAGGAAAATAGGGGAACACAGTCAGCAGAGTAAGCTGCCAGAAACCTTTTGTACATTTTTGGTGTTTTCTAAAAAAGAGTGAAGCTCCATGAGCCATAGATCCCCAGGCAGCATAGAAGGCAATTGTGGAGAGAATAAGTCTACAGCAATACATTACCTTAAGCAAATGTACTTTCTTTTCCTTTGAGGACAATATGATGTGGTTTAAAGCAATTTTGAGGTATCTGTAGTAAACTGATAAATGTAGTGGTTTAAACTATTTCCACAAGAACTGACATTGCAATTAGAACCATGCATCCCACACAGAGATAGAAGCCTATGAAGCAAAACAGGAACACCACGCCCCTTTAGAAGAATTCCAGGTATGAACAGAGATCTCTCTACCTTGTCCTTTTCCTCACCACATTGAATTAAGAAGTATCAAAATTCTTAAAGACATTTAGACTTATTCCAGTCTTTAAGATAAAAAAAAAATGAAGGCAGAAACTCATACACAACCTGTGGTCTCCAACTGTTTCTGAACTACTCCAAATAATCTGTAGTAGCTAGAAAACTACAAGATTGGATGTGTGACAGCTTGTCTGATCACTGTGTGTGGGAAAAAGAAGAATATTTCCAGTGAATAAGTAAAACACAAATATATGAAATATGGTTAAGGAGTTAAATTGTTCCAGTTGCAAAAGGAGAACACTACAACACAGGGAGACAGAGGCAGGAGGCCAACTCCTGATACAGCACATGCACAGAAGACAGTTCTATTTCAATCACCATTTGTACAAGTTACATTTCAATGTTTAGAGGAAGACATATTGTATCAATTATGGTTATGCAAATACTGGAAGAGCAAAACAAAAAAGGGATAAGTTATTAGCTGTAAACCTCAGACTGGTGACAAAGGTATGATCCACCCTGGAATAAAATACACGGACTAAACTCTAACCGTGCTGTTCTAGTTTATAAACATAATGGCCACTTAGGATGTTCTTTCCATGCTTATTAAACTGTGCCGTGCAAAAGGGAATGAGTGAAATCTCGCAATGCAAGTGACACGTCAGAACACTTAACAGGCAACTGTTCAGGATGATCACTCCAACTTCACATTTCTGCATGTTGTGAAATTGTGGGGACACACAAGGAAAGAGATATTGCTGCATATGGAAATGAAACCAAAGGTTTCTCCTACTGTGTCCTTGGGTGATGCACCATTGTCTATGGTTTAGTGATTTTCTTGAGTTGCTATATAAGCTCTAAGCAGTATCTTCTTAATGGTAGCGCTGTATATAGCAATACCCTACAGTGGAAAGGGGACAACACAGAATAGAAATTGACCTAGAATTTAAAAGTACAGTACAACATATCATGGAAAAGTTGTTTTCAGCATAGACAATCATGTTTTTCTTATTGGCACAGATTTTAGTTTACTACCACAGCTAAGAGGCAAAATGTTATCTTTTTTATATTTTGTGTCATGTATTAATTAAAAAAGACATCTACTTATATTATCTAGTGATCTGATCCTCTTGTGTGTCACATATATATAGACCAATTATCATTACTAATCCAAATGACATAATTCCAGATGTCTACACAAAAACCAACTGATTGGAACTGACTTTGGTGGTTAACACTGCCATGAAATTCTACATGCATAAGGACCATATTTGCAGCTGATTTTACACATGTGCCTGTATGCTTCTTTCTATCCAAGTTTTCTGGAAATATCACTAAGCTTTTCCAAGATAAATTGTATTGTCTAGACCTTGCTATAGATAGATCTTCATCAGTAAACCACTATTAAGGCATCTCAGCATGAAATGTCATATTATTTGGTGTATCCCATCAAAGAGCTTTTTGTACTGCAATAATTGATCTTTTTACATAGTATTTGAATGCATTAAGGTATTGCTACATGCTAAATTTTACTCATAGCTGCAGTTCTGCATGAATCTCTAAGCACATATACACATGACCACCTATATATATAACTACAGTATTGCCATGGTTCCAATCAGTTGCTCCACAACCTTTACATCTCATTAAATGTAGTACACTTTTAATGTATGTAAACTGTCATTTTTAACCCTAATAAGATATCAAAATATGTAGTTCTTTTAAAATATTTTGTTTTTAACTATATGATTCAGCATGGAATGTGTTTTATCCCATAAAATGGGAAATTAGTCATAGTCTCCTGGCCAATTAGAAGTATAGAATTAGAAGTATGATGTTAAAAAGATAAATGTAGATAATGCAGGCTGTGATGCCCCATACTGTGGTGCTTGTAAAAGAACAGGTTTCTCTGGATGGTGTGACAAAGATTCTCATGATAGATAGAGAGATAGCTAGATAGCTAGATAGATGGATAGCTAGATAGATGGATAGCTAGATAGATGGATAGATAGATAGATAGATAGATAGATAGATAGATAGATAGATAATCTCCACAACGACAAATTGACATTCTTTTTATATCCATATATTTTCTCAGATCTACTTGAAGTGCCAAGAAAGAGAATAATGGAACAATACGACACATATGGTTGTGCAATTTATTTTGGCAGATGTGTTACAAAAATTAATTTAAGCTTGGAACAAAGCATATTCGCACTGGAGATTAAAGGAACACCTGAACAACGAGGGCTCTAGCACACACAGCCATGCACCCACCAGGGAAAGCAGCAGTTGTGCTCACACAGGTACAGTAGATTTGTTCTATTGTTAATGCCAGGATCTGCACTGAAATCTGAGTCGTGCAGAGCAGATCAGCTCCACAAAAGCAGTGGGGGAGGGCAGATTGCAGAGAAGTAGTGCACAGTCCCATGCCATGAGATAGCATCAATCCCACAAAACCAATGCAAGTCACATTAGAAAAGAATCTTATCTTACCGTAAGGGCTGAGAACTTCTGCGCATGGGTGACCGGTCCCACAAAGACGATCACAAGTAAAATGAAGTTCCAAGGCAGCATCCTCCTCTTCATAGGGTATGATATAGATTGGAAGATTGTGTCAGGTCCCCAGCCTTGGTGCGGGCTGCAGCCACTTGGCCTCCTGCTGTCACCTTCCAGAGGATTGTTCAAGCCTCTGTGTCAGTTGTCAGCGTTTACCTTGTGACAGATGGAACTTCTCGGCAGCCTCGAACTAGAGAGCTCAGTCTTTTGCTGCCTGCCCCCTTTTTATCTGATCCTGGCTATCTTCTCTCCGCGTTGTCGATTCCACCCCTCTCCGTGAGGAGATCTGTCATCTGATGATTGCTTCTTGCCAGGAAGAGTTAAGAGAAAAGCTGCCTAACGCCTCTATGGCTGCAGGCGAGAGGTTAACGCTGCCGCAACTCCTCAGGAAAGGTGCTGCTGAAAGTCCCTTGAATGGCCAGAGGATGGTAAAGCCCCTGTGTTCTCCTGAGCCTGCTGCTGCTGAGTCCAGCCTTCATTCTTTCTCCTCCCAGACCTGCTGATTAATTAACCCCCTGACACTTTGAATAAGAAAGGGAAAGATCACCATAGTCAGACTGCCCCAGCAGCACTCAGGGAGCCTGAGCTAAGAGCTCCTTCTGCAGTCTTTCAAGTGTGCACCAAATTGTAACTCGTTCAGTCTAATGAATGAACATCTACCTGATATGACACTCCATACTGGAATGTGGCAAGGCTGAAGATGGCATGCAGCAATAATCAAGTTGTCTCTACTTGCCAGGCTTTGGGAAGACTGAAATTGTTCAGTATGGTTAAGAAAAGCAACTGTAGGATGGAAAACAAGGCATTTGTGCATCTAAGATATACGGTGTCCACGTCCCCCCAGGAAAAATATAAATCCCGGTTCCTGACGTGAGACACATGGCACCTTCAGCTGCGTCTGCCCAAGCTAGGTAAAATGGGGGGAAAGAACACAAATAGCCTAACAGTTCCTTTAAAACACTGAAATCCGGCGGCATTTTCACATCGCTGGACCCCACTACGGTTCTTTGTGCGTTTTTTGCGCAAAAGTCGCCGCCAGCTTTTGGATTCCCGGAGGCCCAGTACATTCGGGCTCCTGGAATCCGACGGCGGTCTGGCCGAATATACAACATGTTCTATATAATCCACCGGACAGCTTTAGGTTATGGAAACCCTCAGTAAAAAATCCATGGAGACTGCAGCACTGATTTTCTATTGAGGGCTACACAGCAGTGGTTATGGTCGGATGTACGGCGGATTCAAAATACTGAATCCGCTGAAATACCAACCAAAATCCAATGCTGTGTAGACATAGCCTTACAGTCAGTCCACACAGCAAGGTTCTTGGTTGGATTATCAGACGGTTTTCGGATTTGAAAACCCGACTGTCAACCAGAACTGTGGAGTCGGCATGCCAAAGCCCCGGTTCCGACTCCTCAATTTTCCCAAACCTCTGTCTCCTTCATACATGGCGCATGTTTAAGTGATTACTATAGTAAAATGGTAACATCCGGCTTTTTATCACCTTATGATACAATAATCAAGCTACTTAGCTAGAACAGACACTGGCAAGCAAAAGGGTAACAATGTTTTGATCTTTTGGCTAGAGTTGAAGAAAAAGCTGTGTTTGCACCAACATTGGGAATGTGTAGAAGAGACCAGGAATCAGATTTTGGTCAAAACATGCTTGAATCTGATCCAGAGCCCAGAAGGATTCAGGCAGTATTGAAAACCAAAAGGTGGATTTACCAAATACTAACAAAATAATAAAAATTAACATTTCGATTTTTAGGAGCAAAACAGTAACAATGCAGTTACAGGACAGGAATCTGCTGAACTAAGCAGATGCTAAATAATTGCAAGTGAAATTTATGTATAAGATCGGTAAGATGACTGTATATAAAATTACAGTAGCCTCATGGACAAAGCTGTAGTGGATGGTGAGATATGGAGCCTGAAAGTCACAAGTTCAAAACATTGTTATCATTTTGCTTTAGAGCACAAAAAATTGTAAATATGCAAAACACTGAAGGAACATTTGTGAAGTCTCTGAATTTGTTCTGAGAAATAGTATCGCCTCCATCAGATCCTGCATACATGACCTCACATCTGATCTCATTATTTCCAGGCTAGAGAACGGCCTCTCTACACTAACTGGACCAACTTATTATATATTTTGGGAGTCGGTCCATTTTATGACGACTCCGACTCCTGCAAAATAGATACCGACTCCGACTCCACAGCCCTGCTGTCAACCTTACTCTTAGACTTAGAAAATTCGTTCATTAGTCCACACTGAACGGATTTTCTGCCGGATGATTTTTTACACTGCCGGAGTTCCACAACACTTTCAACATGCACAATCTTCCACCCGGTTTTCAGGCAGAAGGTGTGCATTTCAATGGTTGAGGAGGATTGCGAATCTGCAAACTGTGGACAGAACCATCCCCCAAAACCATGCAAAAGGCGACAAAATACCGTCTGGATTCTTAAGACAGAATCCGACCAGTATTTTGTCACTGTCGTGTGGACGCAGCCTTACAGTGAACATGCTGTCGGACCTGCTAGTAGCAGATAATAAAGTGAGAGGAGCTAAACAGGCTGATATGTCATTTTTTGGAGAAAGATTCAGTAGAACATATAATCAATTAATTTACATATCTGCTTATTATTGAGCAGTGACCAACCGATCACCTTCCTTGTATAAATGCGCACTCAGAAATAGCTGTCAATCACTAATTAGACTGCCTACCGGACTCCATAAGCAGCAATAAGCAGAAATTTAAATGAATCAATTACATATTCTAATGAATATTTCTACACACAAAACTATATATCAGTCTACTCCGCTCCTCTTACTCTGTAACCTGCTGACGGCAGATCAGATGTCATGTTCAGTGTGGCAGGTACCCTTTTAGTTTGGGTGCAAATGGATGCAAATTTAGCAATCATTGCTACAACCTATTAAAGAATGATTGAAGAGATAATATGTGAATAGATAAAATGACTAATTAGGGGATGTTTACACAGTGTTTTTGGATACGTTTTCAATCCGATGCTGTGTAAAACGCATCCAACACGCTGCAGCAGAAAGGCACCCTATAGTTTTCAATAGGATGTCTGCTGCATAAAACCGATCAAGAATTCACATGTCAATTCTTTGAACGGATCCGAAAGATGGATCACAAACAGTGTCCGACTGGGGTGCCAAGGGCCCACAGGTGGAGTTGACTCTAGGGGCCCACCAGATGAGTTGTTTCTGGGCCCACCAGTGGAGTTTATATTAAGTGCCCACCCTACAGCTACTGTAAATGACTGTACATGCCTCCTATGCTCTGCCTCTTGCCTTTGCCTCTCTTGCTGTTCTTTCTTTTGCCTCTTCTGAGGATGTATATGCAGTTAAAAAACAACTTCAGGTCTGCCATGCTCAGGGGCCCACCAGGGGATTCCCCTATTCCCCTGTGGGCCAGTCCGAGCCTGATCACAAAGACTCTGGTAAACACACATAGGCGATCTCTCGTCTGAACGCAGATGCGTGTTTTACATTGAAAGCAATGTAAATCACACTGCACATTGTTAGATGCGTGTTTGGGTCTGAAAAACGGATCCAAGCACACGTCTAAAAACCGCCGTGTGAATCTACACTTATTTTGCTACAATATGAGCTACCTAAAAATCCTCCTTAAATGTGATCACCATCATCACTGTGATAGAAGCTTATAAACTCAGTATGGAGAAAACAGTGGAAAAAAATGTTATTCCCGCTTTTAGAACAATATGTTTAATTGAAAGTACTAAATCTAAGAATGACAAATCAATGGTCTGGATTTCCTTCTTAATAAAATTAATCTTAGCTTGTAAATCAAATTGTACACTTAAAAGCAGATGCTTACTTTTTGTTTACACTACATTCCAAAATTATGCTATGATTAAGGAAACTTTTTCTGAAACGCGTTAGCGTCATTTGCAGTATTGTCTGTATATTTTCACACGCTTTTACCTGTACGAGAAATAAAGAGTGCTTTTACCAACAACACCTACCTGGACTCCAGCTGGAATAATTTCCTCATTTGAATATTATAGAGGGTTTGATTTGAGATATTGGCTATATTTAAGAATAATTTTCAGGCCCCAATAACATCACGTTTCTGGTCCCTGTTTGTGGTATTCATCAAGTTACTATGAAAAATTAATTTGGAGAGATTCCGTGGTGGGGCCCTAATGGAGCCACAGAGATCCATAGGGCGACTGTTGTACACATTGGACTATGTTTTCTATATTTACCAAATACATATGCTTTGTGAGTCGGACACGTAAGCATGGTCCAACCCATATCACTTGGATCTACACATTTTTTTAAAAATATCTAGCAAGATGCAAAAGGGGTCTTGTACATAGTTGGCACTGGGTCCGTTAAATGACAGACATCAATGGTGCCCTTTGGACCCCATTGACTACAGTGAGATCTGTCGGATTGCCACTGTGGTGGCCGTCATTTAACTGAAAAATAGTGCTGCATTCTTTGCTATTTTTTCCATCATATTGGATGGAATCTGTGCCAGAGACAACAAATGGAACCTAATGAAAAATAGGAGAGCTGTAATTGTATACTGTTGTGCAATATATTACTACTGAAAAAAAAGTTTTATATTTTACAAAGAAAAAAAGAAAAACAATTAAAAAATTAAACACAACTGGTTTTACCGCTTCTGTAAAAAGACTGATCTATTAATATATAGCCTTATTTATCCCACATGATAAAGCTTCACACAGGTCAACAAATGGAAAAATAAAGGGCCACATGTATGAAACTGTTTAGGTCTAAAACTCACTCTTTTGCCCATAGTAAGTTATGGGCAACAAAGTGAGTTTTAGACCTAAACAGGTTCATACATGTGGCCCAAAGAGTCCTAAAAATGGAGATGCAAAGTAAAAAAAAAAAATAATTGTAATAACCCACAGAATTGTATTGACCCACAGGATAAAGGTTACGTGTCATTTACACTGCACCTCCAACAAAAGATGGCACAAGTGTGTGTGTTCTTTTTTTCTTTTCCCCCTAGTTGAGAAGAGCACAGGTCAGGACTGACACTTGAATTGTCAGGAGGTGGAGGGAAGCCATCTGCCTCATTTGCCTAGGGCACCAAAATGCCTTGTCCCTGTTCTGATTGGTGTTCTCTGTTACCTAGAGTATATAAGCTGCAGGGGTTGGGGGAGGGACGGCCTGTCACATTATATGTCTCTAGCCACCTTTACTCTTTTGTGGTTGACATTAACCCTTTTAGAGTAAATTTGAAAAACTGGGTTTTAAAAATAAGATCTGTTTTGCCCTTGCTGGTTCTGCCTTCACATTTTTTTACTAGTTGGCAAAATCTTTTTTTTGGCAGTAAGCAAGCATTTACCAAAGTATGAGTTTTCTATTGTATGAATAAAACCCATACTAGAATTGCATGTAGTTTCCTACATGTTTCCAAAGTCTCCTCCAACATTTTAAGTGTAGAAAATATTTCTGTGAAAACATGAGAAAAATGTTCTTCAGTCTGTGTTCTCAAGTATGTACAGTTCTACAAAATCATAATAGTTTAAGTCTACACATTGCAGTATTTTTCTCCTTTTCCTGCTTCTTTAACACACTTTATGATAGCTTTGGTCCCTTTGCACTTAAAACTCAAAAAATTTTACTTATTAATGCCTACTTTATACAGAAATAAACATGCTTGATATATTAATTCTACTTAAGACAGGGCTTCTCATTTTTCTCACTACTGGGGACTTTCCAGTGAAAGTATCATAATGACTAAGCTTTGCAATTTGCGATACTCCGTGGCAAAATATATAAAAAAAAACTAAATGTGCCTCCTAGACATTAGAACAGCAAAATAAGTACAAAAGGAGTCACTTGTTTTGTTTAACCAGAAATTGCTGCAGCCAGAGGGCAGTGCAGCATCTTATCACTTTTGTCAAAACTGCCTTTAAAATTTGCCTCACCAACAACTAAGAGGTACCTCACCTTGTAAAAAGCACTGCTGTAAAGCAATCGAAATGTGAACAGCAGTTAAAGTACAATGTAAATAAATATAAATAATAATAAGAGTTGCTATAGAAAAAGCCGTATGCTAGAATAATTTGGAAACCGCTTAAGGGATAAAATTTGTGTGGTCCCAACCACTAGCTAAATTTTATTGCTTCCCAGTGGCAAAATGTTACTGGCTGGGGCCAAATGAACAGGTTGGGAGTCATGGTTAACTGCTGTCTCAAGGTTGTGTCTTGCCTTCCCAGTGCTGTATGTTGGAGGCGGGTTGGCAGCAGGGAAATGAATGCAAACTTAGACTTGAAGAAGAGAATCTGGGACAGGAGTAGGAGTATTTATACCTCCATTTGGTTTAACTCCAACCTCCCTCAGATAGCTAAATTAAAGAGGGTGTGGTTCTCTTAAAGGCTTTTTACAATTATTTAAAATTTAGCATAACTCATTTTTTTAATATCTACAGTTCAGGGATGCACACTTGTCCTAGCTACATTTAAGGAGTTATTTGACCATTATAGTACAGATGTAGAAATGATGTGCAAAGCAACATCTACAAATCGGGACATTTCTGCTATTTATAGGAGCAGTATAATATTAATTTTTTGGTCTCATTCTTAGACTGTATGTGAGACACAAGGGTTCTCCCAACCTCTATTGTTTCACAATCTTTGAGACTGATCAAATTGTCAATGCCCACATTGTCTAGTAGTGCTCAGCTCTGGGGGGAGTTCTGGAAAAATGTTCCTGGCATAATTTAGAGCTACTAGCTTAGTGACTACGGTGTCTTCTGGGTTGTTCTGATGGCATATTACAGGAGTCATTTATGCCAATTTGTGTTTTACAAATATTAATCTTGACTTGGAAGTGTATTGCTTATCAATGAATAAAGCCTATACAACAAAAAGAGTTTATTGATAAACTGAGTAACACTGGCTATAAAAGGAGGTTTATAAGAAAAGATACATGATGTGCAAGTTTTAGGATATATGATCCCACTGACAGACCAAGCCCTTCTTTTTGTTATCCCATACATATGTATTATCTCTTTAATAAGTTTATAATTCACATACATTCTTTATTTGTTGCTATGACCCCACACCACTGTTTCTATGCATGATACCTTTTATAGCTAGCCTGCTCCAGGTGGTAGGGAGTGGTCCTAGAGGGACTGGTTTTTCTTAACAGTTTGATTGTAATGTTTACTTTATTATTTATTTTTTATTCACTTACTATAATGAGTCTCATTATTATATTAAAAGGGTGTTGTAAGAAACTTTAGGAAAAAGAATCTGATTGGAAAAAGTAATAAATGTGTAAATTGAGGACAATGCACATCTGTGATATAAGAATAGTGTATATATTGGGAATGCAAAAACAGAAGAGACTATTTAACAATGGGGATATAAACCAAAATATAACCAAAAAATATTAATGAGAAATAGAAAGAAGAATGCGCATCCTATAGATGGCATTGCAAAATCCCAGTTCTCTTCCATGAGCCTTTTAGAATATATTTACATTTCTTAGCACGATCAAGGCAAATAAGTCTCCACAGACCAACATGGTGACTCTTCCTAATGAGAAACATTTCCCCGTTTGAGCTACATCTATTTTTTCTCACAGCAGAAAGAAAAAACAATGTATGGTGCGCAACCTTCAGACGGTGGACATGTCCTCGGACCGGTACTTATTCGGATAGCTGCACGGATCTCCAATCGGCCAGTCGGAATACACACTGGAGTTCTTTTCCACTCTACATCGGGGACATAGTAGATCCACCATAAAAAGCCTTCTTTATTGCATGAAAAAGTCATCCAACAACAGAGATGTTATAAAGATGTGTGTTCTTGGCATTAGCTGACGTGTTTCCGGCTCAACTGAGTCCTTGATCACGGCTAGTGGGTGTCTGTGTTACACCCACCCTTAAAAGACTTAAAAACAATCAGATTACTTCTCAATCAACATACTCCCCTACTACATATTAACCCTAAATGGTAAGGTGCTAATTTATCTCCTATCATAAACAACAAACAAAGGTACTACTTACACAGAAATGAGTAAACGATAGAAACAATCCCCACTTACTCTCTACAAATGCTTCAATGCTGGATGTGCTATGTACGTGATTTGGAGCGGAAAGCTTTAGTATTTTTTCTCAAGTAGCCAGCTAGTGTTCACTTTGCATTGATAAGAGTGAAACACCCTGAAACAACTGTCTTCAGCTGAACTAACTGGCATGGCATTAGTAATCCCTTTCCCAGTCAAAGGCTCAGTGACTCGGATGTGTTTGAGGAACACTACATCCAATAGGTGGCACCACAGAGCTTTCTAAAATGTATATCAATTAGCTACAGGGCCTTAGTGGTAAGTTTAAAGGGGTTTTCTCGCTACAAACATCATATTTGTATTAATGGGGACAGTAAAAAATAAGCACTTTTGCAATTGCTTTGTATCACCTAAATCATTTAAGATAGCAGCTTTTAGCTAAGCTGTGTGTGTCTAGAGCTTTTCAGCAGCCTGGGGAAGGCCACGCCCCCTTTGCTGTGATTGGCTGCCTGATATTTAGTTCAACCCTCTGGATTTGACACACCCCCTGTGCTGTGATTGGCTGCCTGCTCTCTCTGCGCTTACTCACCTCTGAGATGTGTGAGGCAGCCTGAGCTATCTGTAAGGTTCTGGCTGGCTGTGTCTGTGTTCTAATTGTCTGACTTTCACTCCCCTCTGAGCTGTGTGGGCTCCTCTAGGCTTCTCTCCCAGTGATCGCTCTGTGTGAAGCATCTGGGAAATTACTAAATTAGTCTCTTTAGCTGCCCCTCACTCATATAACACAGCCTTATACACTCTGCTTGCAGTTTGCGTTTCTCACTTTTGTTTCATCATTTCAGGCTGTATTTATAACTGTTCTAGTTACAAGGATTGCTTGTGGAGCCTGGGAGAGAGGTCACAGCTCTCTGGGCATGAGAACTGACCACTACTGGAGGTCTGCAGAGCTTTGACATCCATGCCCTCCCACTGCTCACACAGAATGATGATGATGACGACTCAGGAGGGAGTAGGGAGAGGGAAAACACACAGCTTTTTAGATGCAGTTTTTGAGGCTAAATCCAGGAGTAAATCATTATTAGAGGACACATACTGGGAAAAGAGTTCTCCTTATTTTAAATCCCTTCTTGGTTTTGACTTCAAAAACTGCATCTAAAAAGCTGAATGTTTGAATGCAGCTTTAATGGTACAATTTTATTTTAGATTACTAATGTATTGAGAAAGACAAAAAAAAGGTGAGGTGAAATGGAAAGCAAAATGGAATTTCACTATTGTTTTTCAAGTTCACTCAGTGGTATAAATGATGTAACTTTTTTGTAGGTCAGTAGAAATATTTATATTTTTATGTGTTATTACTTTAAAAAATACAGGCTTAAAATAAAATTTAAAAAAGTGCATGTTCATATTCTGATACCGGTAACTTTTATTTTTCTGTCAACAGAGCTGTGTGGGAGCTTGTTTTTTTACAGACCAAACTGCATTTGTTTTAGTACTACTTTAGGGCACAAACACGTTTCAGATCAGTTTTCACTTATGGTATATTTTTCTGAGAGATGGGGTGTAAAAAAAAACTGCATTTATGGCACTGGACATATTTTTTCATGTTCACCATGCTAGATGTATAGCATGATATTTTAATGCCTCTGACTTTTATAGACGTGGCAATACCAATTGGGGTTATTTTTACATTTTTGTATCTTTATCAGGTTTCATTTTCCCTATACATTTTAGGACTTTCATTCACTTTTTATTTTAGTCCTGCTGGAGAACTTGAACAAGCAGTCACTGACAAGGTGTTATAGAAGTGTCATAATGGCAGACCTTGACGCCTTTATTAGCCCACTGACAGCACTAACAATTGAATGGCACCACAGGAAAGCAGCGTGCACCATCAGGCGGGTGACAGAGGGAGACCCTCCATCTAACATCTCAGTGTTTCCTTTTAGACCTTTCTAGCCTTGGCATCTATACAAATTACTTTATCTCATGACCCCCAAAAAACTTAATTTTAACAATTTGACCTCTATAGTTCACACTAGTTCTCTTTCTCTTGCCTTCTCTAAACTACTCCTTTCTTTGTAAAAGAAAACTTCAGGCACATTTTTATTATTAATAAAATAGATTTATTAAAGTCTGAAAAGATACCAAAGCTGTTCATTCATCATTGTCTGATTCAAATGCAACTTTTCTAGGTGAGTTTTACATTTTATATAATACCATGTGTATGTGACTGGACTGTACAGAAGAAATTGTCTGAAACATGGTCCCATCCCCTAACATTTCTGTTCAGCATCAATTGGCTAAAGCGGCACCTTTAAATAGTTAGAAGTGCAGCTTTAGCTGGTGCCCGAAACGCGTCTGCTAGAAACGCTTGGGGTATGTCGGAGCATTTGTCCTGTGCCGTGTAAATGGCCCATTAGTGCCATGTCGGCTGTTACATTTTAAAGAGGATGAAATAAAAGAAAGTTTTATTGAAACAAAGATGTTGTGGGTGCTGGAATGAATTCACGATTTTTGAACCTTTAAATACTTCTTACTCTCCCCGGAGCTTCACTTTAATAACCAATGTTGAGAAAGTGAGTTAGTAGTATACTTCATAAAAACTATACAATAGTGCTTTATTTTAGGGGGTGGAGGTGAGGCAAGCTGTATTTGTGGCATGTCAAAGATATTTTGGCAGCAGTTAGCATTTTTGAAGTCAAAGACTAATTACTTATTTCAAATGTATTTGAGTTCAACTAGATAGCTCATAGTTCAATGCGTGTAGCAGTATTAGACATTTTTCATTTAAAGTCACAGAGAATTTACTTCTATCAATAACCATTTCAGCAGAACACCAAAGGCTACCTCTACTTACATAAAAACAAAAAAAAGTTTGTGATGCTTCCTGACAACTGGCTGAATCTCTATGTGTACATAATGTTCCGAACCACAGGCAAATTCAAGAATAAAATGGCTTTGCAGCATACCTTAATGGATGCTGGTTCTGATAAGTGATTACTCTGCATCACTACAAAATATTTCCTGTAACATAGTGATAATGCATTTATATGCACCTAGCCCCATTGGAGTGTTAGTGGATTCTCCAGTACATCAGCTTCTTTTTTTTTATGGGTTCATTCACAATCTACTGAACCTTATTGATTTGTCTTATGTGTATCGTGAAGACAAATTTTACAATGCAATTAAAAGTAGATGTCTGCTGTTCAATTTATAGTGCTTTCATTTTTCTAGTTCAATCAAATTTTATGGGCATATACAGACACTTTCTTAATTTCATGGAATGTTTACAAAGTACTGCTGCAAGAAAAATCCTACTCTGATGACACAGCAAGTAAGACTGTTCTAAATATATATGCCATGTCTGATGTTTGCTGTGTTTAACAAAGAATCATTTTAAAGAATAAGAATAAATATGAATGTTTCAAGAAGATTTAAGAATATTCTTTGAGAAATATACGCAGTGGTGTTTTTTCACTTTGTGTATGAGACATATACGAAGAGGGACCTTTGGTTACCACCAAAATACAGCGACTCCTATATTAGTTCTTGAAAGATGTATTGAGAGGAAGGCTGTAGATCTCACAGGCTTTCACTTTTTTTAACAACATATATTTAGAAAAGTGATTAAATACCCATTTTGGAGGATCCCAAACAGTGAAGTCCTGCTTACTCCACTCACATACAGTGATTGACAGGTTGGCAGCTTTCCCTGTCTAGCTGTGGGTACAGAGCGAACTGTCATTCACTGTATATTGGTGGGGTTGCCAGTAATTTTACTTTCGGTTTGATTTTTTTGCCTGATTTTTACTTAGAAATCCAGCTCTAAATTATATAAACCTATATATCACAGACCTCAGCTTCTCTCCTTCTATCACATCCTGCTCTCAGATAGGGTGCCACAAACCTCTTGATAGGTTACCTTTAACCTATCAGCAGGAATGACAAGGCCTTAATGACCAGCTAATGTTTTAAAAAAATTTTGCCTCCCTGTCTTTCAACAGACATAACGGTTTAATTTTTTCACTGACACAGTTGTGTGCGGGAGAAATTTTATTTTTTTGGGTTAGTTTGAGTTTACAGATTACTGCGTAATGAAAAAAATTTTTTTTTTGCAACGTGAATATAAATCTTCACATTTCACACTAAATAGCATGTTAGATAAATTCTACTGGTTATTGCGGTCATGTGAATACCTAATATGTGTAGTTTTGTGTGTGTGTGTGTAATGCATGTACCATAATTTTATAATTAAATATTTTTATTATTTATTTAATTTTTTTCACATTTTTTAAGTTTTGACTTTTTTATATATATTTTTCTAATGACCCTGGAGTTCACCTTTGAACTCTTTGGAAGTTGTTTTGGATTTTTTGGTTACCATTTGTGTTATCTGTCTCTTCAATTTGTCATCAATTTTCAACTTGTGGCCACGTCCAGGAAGGTTAGTAATAGTCCCAAAGACTGAATAATATGTGTAGGGACAGGAATATCAAGCTGTTTTGGAGATGGTCTTAAAGCCTTTACCTTTAACATGTTTGTCTATAATTTCCTTTCTAATCTCCTGTAACAAATCTCTTTTTAGCTTCCTTTTGGTGCATGTTCAGTGTGTTACACACCATCATACAAAACAGCACAGTGACTGCTTTTTACCTTTTTAATACGCAGACTGATTGATTACAATTCTAAAGACACCTTTGATGATAATTACAGGACACACGTTAGTTTAACATGTCCCTCTGGTCACATTATTTTAAATCTTTTATAGGGGTACAATCATTTACGTTCAGGCCAGTTTCATTCTTTTTTTATATTTTCATTTTTTTGCCATAATTCAAACACAACATCTGATTTTTATTAGTTTATTTTCATTAAATTTAAATGTATTATTACTTTTGACAGCTTCAAGTTATTTCTTCAAGTATGTCTATTGTGGGTTTTCCTTTCTTTAATGAAAGGGTTACTAACAATTTTATCTAAGTGTGTAAATGACGACATATATGTTCTAAAGGTGGTTTTATTAGGAGAAGCTCGAAAAATAACTATAGATTTATACAAAAAAACATTCATGTACATGTTTGTGCATGTTTATGATAGTGAATTAAGAATGGAAATTAAATGTCCAAGCACAAGGGTATCACAATATCTAAATGCATTTTGAAGAATTTATAGGCATAATATAATGTCAATGAAAGTTTACTATTTTAACTAACTAAATTTAAACAAATAATAATAAAAAAAAAAAAAAAAGACTTAACCTTAGCTTCATTTACCTGCATTTTAAGCACTCAAAAGAAGGCTTTTATTGTAAAACTTTATAATGTTGTACCGTGTTAGCCATAGAAAGTAGTGGAATAGTGAAGAAATCAGGCGATACCTTTTAGAGGCTAACTGAGTATATTTGATAGTGAGCTTTCGAGAGGACTAGCTCTCTTCTTCAGACTGATGTTATACAACAAACTGAAAATACACAGACTTTTTATACACACAAGACATGGATCTTCAAAGGATCTTAGAATTCTTAAAAATAACAAAATGCAATATACCACAAACCGACAGACAGAACGGCCTACCTCAGGAATGACAGCTTCCACCCCAAGCACACAAAACAGTCTATTATATACAGCCAGGCTATACGGTACAATCGTATTTGCTCCGACAAAGCAGACCTGGACAAGCACCTTCTGGATCTGAGGACAAAATTTCTCAAACTTGGATACAGACCAAAATTGACTGACAACCAAATCAGCAAAGCGGCCGCCATCAACAGAGACAGTCTGCTCACATACAAAGAGACCCAGAAGGAAGAACGAGTGCCCCTAGTTGTAACCTACAACCCACAGCTGGAGATCCTACGAAAGATTGCCAAGGAACTTCAACCTGTGCTACATAGGGACAACAGACTCAAAGACATATTCCCAGTCCCCCCTCTCCTCTCCTTTCGGCAACCACCAAACCTGCGGCGCATTATTGTCCGGAGCGCTCTGAAGGCCCCAACAGAAAATGGCACCTCACCCTGCCTGCAGACCAGGTGCAAGACATGCAGACACATTAACACTGGTGACAGTGTACCTGTCCCACAGTCCCAGCAGGTGCACAGAATTAGGGGGACATTTTCCTGCAGGTCTAGCAATGTGGTGTATCTGATCATGTGTATGCAATGTCCTACCACAGGCCTCTATGTGGGGGAAACAGGGCAGAGACTCAGCCAGCGTATGAATTCACACAGATTCACCATTAACAACAACAGAACTGATCTGCCAGTGGCCGCACATTTCTCTGGAGAAAATCATTCCATGGAAGATTTGCAGGTAACGGTCTTAATGGGAGATTTTAAGACTCTGAGGGAGAGGAAGGAATGGGAATATAAATTAATGCAAAAATTTAAAACTCTGCAAAATGGGTTAAATATTCATGCCAGCTTCATGTTAAGCTATGTGTGAACTATGAGTGCAACAAATCTCCCCTGATTGCATATAGATAAAAGAAATAATTACTGATCACTCCCGTCACGCCTCACAAGTTTCCAGACTGTTTAATTCTTGACAGGTTGTAAATAACTGCTGTACCTATATTTTGCATTTTGTTATTTTTAAGAATTCTAAGATCCTTTGAAGTTCCATGTCTTGCGTGTATAAAAAGTCGGTGTATTTTCAGTTTGTTGTATAACATCAGTCTGAAGAAGAGAGCTAGTCCTCTCGAAAGCTCACTATCAAATCTACTCAGTGAGCCTCTAAAAGGTATCGCCTGATTTCTTCACTATTCTATTGTAAAACTTTGAAATTTAACAATTCTTAGGTAAAAGTGACATCTAGTGGTAGAAACAAATACCATACTTTACTGCACTTTTTTGTAAGGATCTGGCCTTGAAATGTTCAATCAAGCTATAATCAATTATTTGTGTAGGTAAAAATACTAGTGCATCTAAAAAAATTTTTGAATATTATTGAAAAGTTCATTTATGTCTCTAATTTAAATAGGGAAACCCATATATTGTATAGACACTTTACACACAGAGCAATATATTTCAATAGTTTTAATGTGGGTGATTATGGCTTACCGTAAAAACTATATATTTAGAATATCAGAAAATAAGAATAATGTGAGAAAGGTCAACATTGTTGACTCATGGGGCCACTTGAATGAAAACAGTCTAGGTCTAAAACTCACTTTGTTGCCCATAGCAACCGTAGCACCCCTCTCATTTTTCGGGAACACTATATGAAAGGGGCACTCTGATTGGTTGCTATGGGCAACAAAGTGAGTTTTAGACCTAGACAGTCTTCATACATATAGTGGCACCATGGGCCACATGTATGTAGCCAGACACTGGTTCCATTGTCCCCGATTACTACATCTGTAATACTATTTTCTAGGCTTGCTTCTATTTAAAGGGAGGTGACAACCTCAACATTTTGACAATAATAAAGCAACAATGTAAATTATTAAACATCCTAAACTACTATCTCTTAGCTACTTGCTCGATGTTACCTGAAACAGAAGAAAAGAGAAAGAGCAAACAAAAACAATTTCAAATAATCAATTGACATTTCTGTCTTCTGCTGGAATATTTTCTGAACATCTTCAACCAGCCAATTCTTATGCTAACTAACTAAGAAATCCTTTTACTTTTCAGTCCATTGAACAGTCTTTTAAACCATTTTGTAGTCTTTCCAGAACTGGTGGTAGGAATGTACTTCTCAGGCTGTCTTACCTGATCTGCAGGAAAAAATACCCGTTTTAACTGAACAGTTCTTGGTACTGCACTCGGTTCTCCCAAAGTGTCATAAGTCAGCATCACATGTCTTCTTCTTTCTCTTGATGAAACCCTTCTGCTTGACAATTCTTCTGATGTTTCTGGCTCATCAGTCTCTGAGATTTCTAGTTCAGGATCTACTGCTGGTTCATCCTCCGGGTCAGCTGTAATTGAATCAACAGTCTCTAACTTAACTTGATCTACTATTTCTGGATCTTGAATCTGTTCCTCTGGGTTTTCTGGTGTACTTTCTGCTAATTCATATTCATCAGATAACTCCTGTGGCACAAATTCTACAGCTTCAGGATTTAAGTCACTATTTTCTACTGGCATACGAAGCACAAAGGTGTGATCTTCCTCATCTGAGCTTTCTGAGTCATTTTCTACAAGAGGTAATACTTTGGTTGCTGTCTTTTTGATGGTCTTGCTTGGTGCGTTACTTCAGAGATTAGTCTCTCTGGTGGTAGGTAGTCACAAGGTAGCAACAGGTCCAATGCACGATTCTTGTCTTGTTACATCCTGTTTCTGGTTTTACCTCATAAACTGGGCTGTCTTCACTCTTCCTTTTGACTATGACATAGATCTTGTCTTCCCAGTATGAACGATGCTTTCCTGGTCCACCTTTTTCTTGTCAGTTTCTGATTAACACACGGCTACCTGATGTTAATTCTGCTCCATGACACTTTCTGTCATAATATGCTTTACTTTTGCTCAGTCCTTCAGTGACAACTTGTGAAGCAATGTTATATGCCTCTGTCATGTGCTCTTTCCAATCATGGACATATTCAGGATAGGTCTTGTAGGTCTCTCATACTGGAGTATCGAACAAAATATCAGTAGGTAATTGTGGAGAACTGCCAAATAGCAGGTAGAATGTGGAGTAACCTGTAGCATCACTCATTGCGTAGTTGTAGGCATGGACCAATTTTGCTAAGGAGTTCTTCCAATCTCTTTTCTCTTCAGAGGTTAGAGTCTTCAGCATCGACAGTAGAGTACGATTGAAAGGTTCCACTTGTCCATTACCTTCAGGATGATAAGGTGTTGTATGAGATCTCTGAATTCTGCAATACTTTCCTAACTTGGCAAAGAGTTGATTTTCAAACTCTCTTCCTTGGTCATGATGCAGCTTTGTAGGAAATCCAAACTTTAATGCAAAGTCATTAAATATCTTTTCTGCTTGAGCAAATCTGATGAAATGATCCATAACCACTAAGATGTATTCATATCTTCCTTTACACTTGTCAAAGTGTAGAAACCCTATGGACACCATCCCGAACGGGTATGTGGTTGTAATGTTACCCATCGGTCCCCTTGTTGGTTTGTTGGGACTTCTCTTTTAAACAGCCACACTTTCTGTTCACATAACGTTCAATATCTTTCTGCATGTATGGCCAGAAGAAATGTTCACGGGCAAGGTGCATTGTTCTCTCGACTCCTAAGTGTCCCATCTCTTTGTGAAGTTCCCTGAACACTATCCGGTGATAAACCTTTGGCAATACCAACTGCATGTTTGGACCGGTAAAGTATACCTTCTGAACTGAGTTGTAATTTAGGCCATTCTCTCAACAAGAGACTTGTAGCTGGAGACTCTGTATCCCACTACTTCTTACTAGGTAACCTACCTTGGTTGATGTACTGGAGCACTCTTCCAATGACTGTCTTCTTTCTGAGCTCTTCTTTTGGAAGTAGACGGATTGAAAAGGCATGAAGCTGTTCCATATCCTTTATGGTCTCTTCCACTATTAAAGGGCACCACATTGGTGTATTCTTCTCGTTGGACTTGTACTGCTTCTACGGTACTCATCATAGCTTCCAAGCTAACTTCTTCAGAGGACTGTTGCATGAATTCTTCTGGTTCTAAGGGCATTCTAGACAATACATCTGCATCAGCATTAGCATTAGCTTTTCCTGGATGGTAATTGATGCTGAAGTTAAAGTCTGCTAGTTCTGCCACCCATCTCTGACCAGTTGGATTGAGTTTTGCAGTAGAGAGGACATAGGTTAGTGGGTTGTTGTCCGTGTAAACCACAAACTCTGGACTATAGTACAAGTAATCTCTGAACCTTTCACAGATTGCCCACTTCATGGCTAGTCCCACTTGTGATGCATCACAATGAAGTACAATGGAATGTTGAAGTCTGAGTATCCCATGACTGGCGGTTTCACTAAATAGTTAGTCAACTCTTCCAGCACTTCTTGGTGATGGATAGTTCAGTTGACAGGTTGTTAGGCAGAAGTTGAGTTCTTTCCTTTGGGTTTAGGTCTACCTTTGTTCAATTTCTTTTATTCTGGTGTCTCTGGACTTGAGGTTCCTGCTAAGAGAGCATACTAGGGAGCTGCAATCTTGGAGAAGTTCTGGACGTAAGTCTGGTAATAGGATAGGAAACCTAGGACCTTTCTCAATTCTCCCAAGGGTGGATGGGGTTTTGTTCTTCAATGCCACTACTGGGGCAATTTCAGTTGGATCCATAGTATATCCATCTCCAGACACAATTTTTCCCAGGAACCTGACTTTTCTTTTGAACAATTCACACTTCTCTGTTGTCAATTTGACCCCATGTTGCTGGTATCGCTACAAGACAGTTCTCACATTCTATACGTGTTCAGCAAATGTCTTACTGTGTATCAGGTTGTCATGTAGGTATGGCTGACAAATGTCATCTCTCAGGCCCTCCATGCACATCTCCATGCTTCTCTGGAATTCCGCAGGAGCAGAGCTAAGTCCAAAGGGAATGTGGAGCCACTCATACAATCCCCAGGGTGTGACAAAAGCTGTTAATGGCCTGCTGGATTCTTCAAAAAAACCTTTGAGGCAGGCCTTGCCTTGGTCCAGTACTGAGAACATGGTACTTCCTGACAAACTGTCTAGCATGTCTTGGATCATTGGTATTGGATGACAGTCAGGGATTGACCTCTGGTTCAGCTCTCTGTAATCACAGCAGAGTCTCAGTGTCCCATCCTTCTTTCTCACACAGACAATTGGGGATGTATAAGAGGACTTGGATCCAGCCCCTGTTGATGAGGTGTTGAAGGTACTCTTGTACTTCCATATGCAGTAGTTTAGGCAAGGACCTGTAGCTCTTTGTTACTGGAGTAGTGTCCTTAAGGTTGATTTTCAGTTGGAGTGATGGAATACAACCTACATTAGAATCATCCTTAACATTTGTCTCACTATCTGTTCTGCACTCAGATGCTGAAGAGACACTGGGGGGTCCCACTGTTCTGTGGAAAACATTCCCCGCTCAGGGGAGCAACTGCTAACACTGGGGTTTGGAGTTATGCTCACCCGAGAAATCTGAACTGTCCTACAAGTCTTTTATAGCTTCCATGTGACCCAGTACAGTTTTAGGGTCCAACCTCACTTCATGCTTTGTGGAGTTCATAACTAACACAGTCACTTTTGCAAACCCACTGGAACGAACCATCACTACAGTCTCACCTGTAATGATGCCTTCGAGAAGCTTTGTAGGATCTTGAGGCACAAACAGCATTTTCTGTGACTTCTTTCGTGGTCCCACCCTCACACCACACTTCACTCCTAAGGCGGTGTTAGCTGGAATGGTAATGGAGCACAGACCTACTTTGACTTCTCTGAGAGCCACTACAGCCTGTTTGTTTGTCATTATCTCCACAACTCTTTTGGCTTCTTTGCCGGGTAAGGCAAAGGATGTTGCTACAGAATCTACCAAGGGTGGTAGAGAAGCTGTTCTGGATCACTTCCTCAATCACATGTAACCTATGATTGGTTCTTCTGCCACACGCTTGTCACTTGTGACTAGGAAAGGCACTAATAACTCAATAGTATTGCTGTTCTTGGCGGTGAGCTGAAACAACACTTGGTTCACTGCTCGACCACAAAATTCTCCATGGCCTATCAGTTCTTCCACTGGCCGGAGTCGTGCATGAGGTGGATAGTGTCTTCTCCATCCTTCATTTAGAATACTGGCCTGGGCGCCTGTGTCCCACAGAGCTTTAACAAGTAGTCCATTTAATCGACATTGGATCAGGCACTTTTCACCAATGAGGCCTATGAGTCTGTTCTGGTTTTCATGGATATTTTCTGGCTGTTGAGCATAAACAGTAGAGCTGCCACACTGAATGCTTGGTGACAGTTGATGCTGTCCCCATTGTAACTGTTGGAGACGGTCACACACCTGTGGGTAGGACTGGCACAGCTGTTCTTCATCCTGGATGGTATTAGGATGTAGAGGGTGTTTGGTTTGGGACTGCCTTTGTGTTGAGGTTACTGGTCGCCCCTCCCCAGCAACCCTCTGTCTTTTAGCTGCTTGAATCTTGGCACTCTACACTTTTTCCATAATGTCTCTCTTGACCACACTTAAGACAGTGACAATAGTGACTACCTTGATTGGTGTCTTGACAGGCCTTACAGGCAGGGTATCGTCTTACTGGTTTTGACTGGGTCACCGTCTGTGTAACCTGCTTCATCTCTGCAAGTTCCGACTGAAGTTCACTCACCACTTCCTCCCAGTTGATATTCACAGTTTTTTTCTAAAACGGTACCTTCTGGGTGACTAGAGGAGGATGGGGTGGAGGATCTTCCTCCCTGTAACATTCTTGTTGATTCCTCACAGTGTCAAATTTTGGCTGATTCACTTTCACAGTCTCACTAGCGGAGCCCTTCTTTAGCCTCTGTTTTCTCTCTAGCTCAAGATTAGCTGCCATATTCGTCTTTTCAATAAATACTTCATCTGGGATAAAAGGGTCCTCAAGGTACTGATTTAGCTGGAACCTGATGTTTCCACTAAGTAACCCTGTCCCTATTGACCTCAGGAACTTCTTCTGAACTAGCTCTGCATCAAACCTCTCCTCAGCCTCTTCTTCTCTGGATGCAAACAACAGTCTTTCTTTGAGTGCAATGGCTCTGAACAAGAAGTCTTGAAGGGACACTTTGCTGTCTTGAGAGATGTTAATCAGCTTGTGATACAAATCAGAGGTGCTTTCTTCCTTGTAATGCCCCTTTAAGATTGTTCTTAACTGGAGCAAAGTAAGAATGTTCTTCATCTCTAACATATTTCTGAGATGCAACCCTGGACTAATGGCTTTCAATACGGTCTCAATAGTCTCTACCTCTTGATACCCCATGTGTATTCCCAAGTCTATCTGGTGAATCAGGTTAGTGTAAGACAGTCTCTCTTTTTGTTCTCGTTCACCAATTTGGCCATTTATTTTGAATTCTTTGTGAATGGTTATCTCTTGGGCTGTATTTGTCTTCTTTACTGGTATGTCTGGATTGGAGAAGTTTGGAACTTTTATCAGGACTAATCGCTTTCTCAAATGTCTTTGTAGATTCCCGTATCGACTTTTGTAAGGCAATTAATTGGTCTTTTAGCTCCTGCAGCTGTGTCTGTTGGGAAGACATCTTATTTTCTGTTCCCTGAACTGTTTCTGGTTCCCCAGCCCGCAGACGGTCAATAAACTGAGTTAGACTCTGAAGAAATGTCAACATAGCGTCCTCTTCCTCACTGTCTTCCATCTCATCAGTAATTGATTCAAAAGATGTTGGCGATTATGTGCACGAGCGAGATGGTCCTCTGGCAGCGTCATAAATCTCGCAACTGCTCCTAGTTCTGCATAGGACAACTGCAGCAAAGACTCATTGATTTTATTTATGTGTCCCTCCACATCAATGGCTGAATTTCTGTGGATTCTTTTTGTGTGCGCTGGCCATTTAAGGCTGAGTTAACTTGCTACTGGGCACTCTGCTGACAGTTATCTGTGCTGCGGATATAACTGGGCTATAGAGGCAATACGCTATCCCCCTAATACCTGGCTTCAGCCCTCGCAGATAAAGTGGCACGAAAGCGGGAAGGCGCTGCTGAAATCTTCCGTCTCTCGCTCTGGTCTGGCCCCCTCGAGACTCCCTCTCAGGTTGCCTGAGGGCCCTCACTCTTCAGGGTGTTCACCCCTTTTCTACTTCAGATTCCGCTCAAAATCCCCATACGGGCTAACAAATTGTTATCCACACGCCACTGTGATAAGGTTATAGTGTGGGGTATGAAGAGTTCTTTAGGATTTTGAGGGAATTGGGGGTTTGCAGTGAGTTGGGCCCTTTGTAATTATCTCCTTTACAGCACACTGCATAAGGTAACAGTTTTCACTGTAGGGCAGTTTAACAGGCTTTATTCAAGCCCATTCTCCATACAGTAACCTCAGTAAACATCAATGATAACAGTAATGAAATGATTTCTGGCAGTTTAGCTGCTTACAGGCGGGTAATAACCTCACAGATACCTGAGGTTTCACCAATCATATCCTGTCACTCCTGTGCTGTGATCGCTGGCTGCTCACTTGATTGTCTGTTGTGCAATGGCTGCAGAGCACACAGGACACTGTCTTTACTGTCAGTGGCTCTAACTTCTGCAGCATCCTTCATCATGTCGCACACTCCCTGGACTGCCCAGGATACACTCTCCTCGTCTTCTTCTAGAAACCTCTCTCCTCCCAGCATGCACAGCACCAGCTCTAACTGTCAAATCCCTAGGTGCTGGACAACCAACCATGCTGTGTGCTGGTACTTCTGGCGCCCACTAATGGCCAAAGAGAGGTAACTAATTTACACTTAATAAGAATAGTGACAGTGAAGCTTCCCCCGGGTCACAGATATTCCAAATCCTGGGGGGTCAAATCCCGAATACGGAAAGACAGAGTCTGTTTTGTATAACATGGACTGTACAATTTTTCTCTATTGACGGCTGAGCTCAAGCTACGGAGGCACAAATGAGGGTATACATTAGATCTGCTTGGGTGAGATAGTTCAGTTCAGGAGATCGGATACTAATTTTGGTTCCCATTGTGTAGAGAAAGTTCCTAGTCAAGTGGTAGGGTTCCTATGAGATAGTAGCTGTAGGAGGTCTACTACAGGGTCTATCAGTCAGGGAAGAGAAAGCCTAAAAAATGTTTAAGACCAGAATGATTAATAAAAAAGAAGAGATAGGAAAGAAATTTGGTGTGACAACGGTGGCGAGATTTGTGGGATTTCCCGACCGGTATTTGGTCTAGTCTGTGTAAACACACCCTGAGGCTATGAATGTAGCATTTTTCTCTAACTATGCTCTAAGTGCGAGTCTGAAATGTGGCTAAGGGTTAATTGTATGTTTAGCCCATTGTTGATAAAGTTGAGTGAATAGTTTTTACGCGCACACGCGACATACAAAATGCCTTAGTAGTATTCGCTTTAGGAATCCCTGGTATTAGATCGTGGACAAAACATTTTGGAAATAAATATAGTGAGTAAGCTATTGTTATTTTAATAATTTTAAATGTATATCATGTTGATGTGGATAACGCCATCTGTTGTATATGTATTGAGCTCACAGCTGGGTATTTAAAGGATATAAAGACGATGTCTGACACACTTGAGAAAGGAGGCGTGACTCCCAAAACATAGGGCAAGTGTGGTTTCACATGTTGCAGGTTTGCTGCCAGAGCAGTCTCAGCTCATCAGAATGGTGATGTATTTAGCAAAATAAGAGCAGTTATCTATATATCACGGACTTAGGAAGTTGTCTATCTTATGATGTATTGAAATAATACCATATGTTTTGTGAAACACATGGATATATGTGAAAAACATTACGTAGAGGATAAAATATAATATACTGAAAAAGTCTGGATTTGTTAATGGTAGAGCAACACTGAATGGTTTTTGACGCTTGTTATGGATGGGGAAAGTGCCAGATAGCAACCTGAAGATAAAAGATATATAGAATTAAGGTGTGCTACTTGTGAACTGACTGAATGTTCCAAACATCAGCTTATCTATCTCGGGCCTATATACCTACCTACCTGGGGCCTACTAGCGGCTTACCTACCTCCGGGGGCCTACCAATCTACTTTGGGACTACCCACCAACCTGCTTGGGGCCTACCTACCTATGGCCTACCAACGGCATATCAAACTATTTAATGGGTGTCTACATACCTTCCTGGGGCCTTACCCTCTTACCTATCTACCTAAGGCCTTTCATACCTACCTGGGGCTCTTCCTACCTACCTGGGGTCTTGCCTTTCTAGCCATCTACCTAAAGCCCCTACCTGTGGCCTGTATGACTACCTACTTACATAATTGGGGCCTTGACAAACTACCTGAAGCCTTTTCTATTTATGTATTTGGGGTCTTGCCTAGGTGGGGCTTTAACTACTGTAGGTCCTATCTACCTACCTGTGTCTTTCCACTTAATGGGTGGCCTATCTACCTAAATGGTGGGGGATACCTATCTAAAAGTATAGGTCTGGCTAATTAAAATTGGGGGGCTATCTGCTTAATTGAGGTTGCCTATCTAGATGGGAGGTCTATCTATCTGTAGGGCCTTATTTTGTATTCATGCTGTACTAGATGTTTTAAATAGCTGTCAGCTAAATGGCGATTAGTGTTTTCGCATTTTACAGTTTTCCCTTTTGGACTATGTCAGACTATTGTTGGATCCCTTTATTTAATAAAATAGTCAACGAGGATCCTGGTTGGGGAGTATTTATTTAGAACAAGTTTTTTTTTTTATGTATTTTTTTACCATTTCTTTCCAGTGTTAGTAAAAGAGGTATATGTCTAGCACTGGGGCTTGGTGTCAGTTGTGTTTTTTTAATCACCCCAATGCTGACACTAAACCCCAGGGCTTGACTGTTAAACCCTTCTATCACTAACACTTGAAAGAAATGGTTAAAAAAAACTGACAACACAAAAAAAACATTTTATTTAAATAAACACTCCCTGACAAAATCCCTCAATGATCAATTTATTAAAGAAATGGCTCTATCGCTGGTTCGATGTAGTCCAATAAATTCATCTTAGTCCAACGGGAAATGCTTGACAAAGGGGGCATGTCGGCTCCCGAAATGTCACGAGACGTAGCGGTGTCTGAGAGGAGAGGAGTTGTAGACCGCTCTAATACAATGGACTTTGGTCTAGCAGGAATGCTGCAATGATTCTACATGTCGAGGTCTCCTATGCTGAAATGCTGTGAAACAGAGCTACTACATGAATCTCAGGTGAACTCGTTCTAAGAGACATTACACATTTTTTGTGAAGTGAAATGAATAGCCATTGATGGGTTTTAATGAAGTTATATATAAAATCAGTTTTTAAGAAGTAGTTTATAACGATGGAACAAGATGTTAATACCATTAGCAATGTGGACTTCTTGTAGAAAAAACAAACACTACAAAAAGCAAGAAAGTACTAAATTTCATCACTTGTATCCTCTGAATATCATGCATTATGCCTGTGGCTGATCTTCTGATGTGCAAGGGAAAGATTTTGTCCCACACAATATGATTCTGAGGGGTGCTGAGGGGCCATAGCCGTAGCACAATCTCCAGGGGGTTAAGTTCCCTGTTCCTCCATACCCCTCTAGGAGACTGTGCCTCTAAGCTATGAACCCACTCACACACGTGAATTCAGTCACTATGGCATTAATTTGTGGTCATGTTCAGACCTTATTATCGAATTCTTATGTAGTAGTGTTACTGGTAATGTTGGTCTTGGTATAGTGGTATATGTTTGGTAGCAGAATGATGGTGATATGTATGTTGAGGTACCTGTCCCTTGTATTATCTAGCAACTGTATGACTGTTATTAAGAGGTACTGGCAAATGTTCGAGGTCGGAGGAAGGGCTGGTGACAGTGGAGACGGCATCCAAAAATTTGCTATGGGGCCCAGCCTTCACTAGTTATGCCCCTGACCAAGGCTATCATTCAACTGATCCGCACCAGTAATACAATAAATAATTTTTAAAGTTTAATCCTAAGGGATAACTTATGTCAAGACACCATATTCTAAGGGCTTCTCTGCTCAGGAGAAGCCTCAACTTATCTTTACCCTGTTTTAAGTTTCGTGGCATGGAAAGAGTAAAAAAAAAATCCAAAGAGGCTAGACTGCCATGATGGAAAATAGAGAAGTGCTTGGAAGCTCCTGATGCATTGGAACCATAAACCTATTAGAATCCATGATTTTCAAGCAGCGCACTCAACGGTGTACACTACAAAATGTTAAGGACATATTTTATCAGTAAAACACATGTATTGACAAGTTGTACAACGATTTCAGCCACATTTATAACTGCCTACTGTTCTGAGCCAAGTAGACCCCTCACCCCATTGCTTTCTATATAAACTGAGGGATAATATTGAGCCTAAGGTTCTATCTTTTATAGGGACAAAACGACAACCTTTGTCCATTATACCTGCCAATGTGTGGTCTTATGCTAAGATGAAGAGGTTATTTTTGACAATGTGAATGATATCCTGTTTTAGTCAATGTAAGAGTTGATTCTAGCAAATATTTGGTCACTGCTACATTATTTTGCAAAGCCATGGCTGGTATTGCTATTCTACACACAAATCAACAATCCCAAACATACTATTGAATCTATACCTGTAGGGGAGTTTACGGAAATCAAACGGGCTTGCTCTAAACAGAAATTGCTTGAATCACAGTTGTCAGCCACACATAATAAATTACTTTGGACACTCAATAAGGCTGCAGATATTATAAAAATAAAAAAAAAGCATAGACATACGTTACTAAAAACAATGCCACGATCACTTGGAACCAATCATAAAGAGTCTCATCCCATTACCTTCAGTACACGTCACAATTACCAATACGAGGACATCATTCATATTGTCAAAAAGAACCTCCCCATTTTAGCACAAGATTACACCTTGGCAGGTATTTTGGACAAAGATTCTCATTTTGTCCCCAAAAAAGGTAAAACCTCAATGTTATCCCGCAGTGGCAGTTTTAAATGTGGTCGGAATCATTGCACAGTTTGTAAATACTTGCATATGATAAAATATGTCCTTTTCATAGCCTATTCTCTCACGAGATTAAGGACCATATTACCCCTTACTGATATTTGACCTAAATTTATGTCATGGTCAGAAAGGGGTTTCTGCAAATTGCTGTATATTTACAGCAGGGTGATCGTGCAGGTTCAAAAATAAAGCCAGCATGATCGCTCCAGGGAACTAGCCATATATTACAGCTGGTATCCTTCGGCATCAACCGCGACCAGAGTTTGCAATCACGGTAAGGTAGAGAGAGCTCTGCCTCCATTGGCACCCCAAACCATGATAGTAGGGTGTACTGCTATGTATTGTAGACGTGATCTACTTAATCGTGAACAAGGTAAAAATTAGACACAAATAAATAAAACATATACACTTTCCTTTACCATTACAAATTAATGGGGGTCTTATTATACAGACCCCTCAAAGCCATGTCAGAACTGGATTGGTGCCTAAAAAAATTCTATACTGTAAATTTTCTTAAAAAAGTGAAAAATTGGTACTAAATTTATAAGCCGCCAATGTCGTAAAAAAAATAAACATGTACAGAAGACATATGGTAGATGCTAGTTATAAACTATGTAGTGTGGTATAACCATCTGTCTTACACACAGAAATTTTGGAGCTTTGAAAATGACAATTTGTTTGTAAATTTTCACATTTTGATATTTTTCACAAATAAATTAGGATTATATAGACCAAAATTGATAACTATCTTAAAACACAATGTGTCACATAAAAATGGTCAATGAATCTCATGGATAGGTAAAAGGATCAAAAAGTTATTCCCACACAAACTTACACATGTAAGAGCTCAAGAACATGGCTTTGTCAGGAAGGTCAAAACTGGCCCCATCAAGTGTTTTTTATATTAATTAAATTTGAAACAGAGGTGAAATTAAAGAACCCAACAATATGAATCTATCCACAGGCAATCATATGTGTTTGCCCCTATTTTTAAAAAAATAAAAAATAAAAGCTATTACCTTTTTTAGATAAATTAACAAATATTTTCAATGGTACAGATGCAGCATTCTGTAGCCTAGATACCATACACTTATATTTGGTGCTACTGAGATAGTAATTAACTGATTTGGAAAAAAACATCCTGTACTCTATGGATCATTTTAGAATCATTAAACCCTTCCTGACATTGGATGTATGGATACATCTAATATGGGAAGGTGTTCCCACAAGTGGATATACCCAGAGGTTCAGGATATATTGACTAAGTAATAACTGGTATTGTTCCTCTAATTCATTGAAGTAAATGTAGTTATATAGTTTGTAAGGCCAAAAAAAAGACAGACATCCATCCAGTTCAGACTATTTTGCTAAATTGTTGATCCAAAGGAAGGCAAAAAATCCCCATGAAGTAGAAACCAATTGACTCATTTTAGGGGAAAAAAATCCTTCCCAACTCCAATCTGGCAATCAGAATAAATCCCTGGATCAACGACCCTACTCCAGAATCCTAGTCACTATAACTTGTTATATTATTACACTCTAGAAATGCATCCAGACCCTTTTTGAACACGGTTATTGAATTCATCATGACAAGTTCCTCTGGCAATGAGTTCCACAGTCTCATTGCTCTTACAGTAAAGAATCCCTTTCTATGTTTATGTAGAAACTTTCTTTCCTCAAGACGTACAGGAGGCCCCCTTGTTCTGGATACAGTCCTGGGTATAAATATATCTTGACCTTTGCTATATTTACCGTAAACATATTTATTATGTCCCCACCAAAGCTGTCTTTTCACTAAACTAAATACCCCTAATCTTTCTGGGTCCTGTAGTACACCCATTACTTTTATTATTTTTGTTGCCCGCCGTTGTACCTGTTCAAGCTCTCCAATGTCTTTCCTGTGAACTGGTGCCCAAAACTTTACACACTAGTCTATGTGTGGTCTAACCAGTGACTTGTATAATTGGAGAATAAGGTTCTCACCATGTACATCTATGCCCCTTTTAATACACCCCACGATTCTATTTGCCTTGGCAGCTGCTGCCTGATACTGGCTGCAACAGTTAAGTTTACTGTCCACCAGGATTCCCAAGTCCTTCTCCATGTCACTTTTACCCAGCGGATTTTTCCTCCCCATGTGCATAAACTTGCATTTATCTGTGTTAAACCTCATCTGCCATTTGTCTGCCTAGGCCTCAAACTTATCCAGATCCCTTTTTAATAACACATGATCCTCTATTGTGTTGATTACTTTCCAGAGCTTAGTATCACCTACAGAGATCGATATTCTACTGTGCAATCCATGTGTCAGATCATTAATTACAAGATTAAAGAGGATAGGGCCCAATACTGAACCCTGTAGTGCCCCACTAGTAACAGGGATCCAGTCTGAGTATAGTTTGTAAGGCCGAAAAAAGACACAAGTCCATCCAGTTCAGCCTATTTTGCTAAAGTGTTGATCCAGAGGAAGGCAAAAACCCCCATGAGGTAGAAGCCAACTGTCCTCATTTTAGGGAAAACAATTCCTTCCCGACTCCAATCTGGCAATCAGAATAAATCCCTAGATCAACGACCCTAGTCCAGAATCCTAGTCACTATAACTTGTTATATTATTATTCTCCAGAAATGCATCCAAACCCTTTTTGAACTCTGTTATTGAATTCACCATGACAAGTTTCTCTGGTACAGATTTCCACAGTCTCACTGCTCTTACAGTAAAGAATCCCTTTCTATGATTATGTAGAAACTTTCTTTCCTCAAGACGTAGAGGATGCCTCCTTGTTTTAGATACAGTCCTGGGTATAAATCAATCTTGAGTGAGATCTCTATATTAAAATTTAATATATTTAAACATATTTATTATATCCCCTCGAAGCCATCTTTTCTCTAAACTAAATAACCCTAATCTTGTTAATCTTTCTGGGTAATGCAGTTCACCCAGTACTTTTGTTATTTTTGTTGCCCGCCTATGTACCTGTTCAAGCTCTACAATGTCTTTCCTGTGCACCGGTGCCCAAAACTGTACACAATGTTCCATGTGTGGTCTAACCAGTGACAAATGTTCTCATCATGTGCATCTATGCCCCTTTTAATATACCCCATAATCATACTTGACTTGGCAGCTGCTGCCTGACACTGGCTGCTACAGTTAAGTTTACTGTCCAGCAGGATTCCCAAGTCCTTCTCCATGTCACTTTTACCCAGCGTTTTTCCATTTAACATGTAATCATAAAATTGATTTTTCCTCCTCATGTGCATAACCTTGCATTTATCTGTGTTAAACCTCATCTGCCATTTGTCTGCCCAGGCCTCCAACTTATCCAGATCCCTTTGTTAAAACACATTATCCTCTATTGTGTTAATTACTTTACAGAGCTTAGTATCATCTGCAAAGATCGATATTCTACTGTGCAATCCATGTGTAAGATCATTAATGAAAATATTAAAGAGGATAGGGCCCAATACGGAACCCTGTGGTACCACACTAATAACAGTCTGATTATTTATCATTAATTACCACCCTTTGTTTACTATCACTGAGCCAGTTGCTTACCAACTTGCACACATTTTCCCCCAGTCCAAGCATTATCATTTTACTTACCAACCTTTTATGTGGCACTGTATCAAATGCTTTAGAAAAATATAAATATATAACATCCATGCCTCACCACGATCCAGTCTAGAACTAACCTCCTCATAGAAGCCAATGAGATTAGTTTGACAGGACCAACCCTTCATAAACCCATGCGGGAACAGAGTTGTACATTTATTTTCAATGAGATACTCCAGGATAGCATCTCTTAGAAAACCTTCAAACATTTTACTCACAACAGAGGTTAAACTTACCGGCCTATAGTTTCCAGGATCACTTTTTGACCCCTTTTGAATATTGGCACCACATTTGCTATGCACCAATCCTTTGGGACATACTCTGTTATTATACAGTCCATAAATATTAAGAATAGGGGCCTATCTATGACATTACTTAACTCCCTTAGGACATGGGGGTGTATACCATCAGGGCCTGGTGATTTGTCTATTTTAATCTTCTTAAGACGGAGCTGCACTTCTTCCTGGGTTAGACAAGAAACATTTAAGTTGGAGTTTACCTCATCCCTCTGCTCATCAACAGGAAGGTCATCCTCCTCGGTAAATACAGTGGAGAAATAATTGTTTAATAAGTTTCCTTTCATCTTATCGTCCTCCACAATATCTCCCTCAATACTTTTCAAAGGGCCAACATTTTCTGTTTTAATATTTTTACTATTTATATAGTAAATATATATTTTAGGGTTGGTTTTACTTTCTATGGCAATATGTCTGTCTCCAGCTTTGCTGCCTTTATCATTGTTTTACATATTTTATTTTTTTCCTTATAGCTTTTTAGTGCCTCTTCACAGCCCTCCTGTTTTAGTAGATGAAACGCTTTCTTTTTGTTATTTATTGCCTGCTTTACATCTATGTTGATCCACATTGGGTTTTTCCTGCTTCTAATTATTTTATTACCATAAGGTATGTACTTCTCACAGTGGGATCTTAAGATGTATTTAAAGATCTTCCATTTATTATTTGTTCTGCTATTTTTAAACACCTTGTCCCAGTCAATACGGTTTAGGGCCTCTCTAAGCAGAATAAAACTAGCCTTCCTAAAATTCAGTGTTTTGTGGCTCCTCGGTAAAAAACTCTATTGAAGGATAAATGGAAATTTATTATGTTATGGTCACTATTTCCTAGGTGCCCCCCAACCTGAACCTTTGTCACTCTTTCAGGTCTATTAGTGAATATTACGTCTAGATGGGCCTTTCCTCTAGTCGGGTTCCGCACCATTTGGGAAAGGTAATTATCTTTAGTTATTTACAAAACCTGTTTCCTTTATTCTCATAATGGTTTATTCTCTACAGGTTTCAGTTTCCCAATTTATGTCTTGGTAGCTAAAGTTGCCCATAATAACAAACTCATTCTGATCAGCCGCCTCATCTATTTGCCTGAGGAGTACATCTTCCATGGTTTCTGTTATATTTGGGGGCCTATAATAGACGCCTATTAGATTATATTGTTATTACCCCCATGTATATCTACCCATAATGATTCCACATGGTCATTTCCTGCATCTATATGTTCCCGCAGTGTTGGTTTCAGAGAGGATTTTACATAGAGACAAGATGATTGAGAAATTCTTGCTTGCCTCCCTATTGATCAAGCTTATAGGGTGAAGTACGCCTGAAATGCACCCTGCAATTACAGTAATTCATAGCTCTCAGAGACCTATGAATTACGGCCGTCTCCCCCGGCGTACAATATGCGCATATTGTACGCCGGGAGAGAGAAGTGACGTGTCACTTCTTGGCAGCGCTTACACACCGTGGATGGTGGCAGTGAATGGGGCTGGCACCCCCGCGCTTTCGAAGTACACACTGACCAGCACGTACTTCTGAAACACCTGGCGTGTTGGGTTGCGTGCAGTACGCGCCGCAATACGCCGTGTGAGCATACCCTAAAATGGATGAACTAGCCAAAGGGTTAATCTGCAAATTCCTCTCATTTAACCCCTTACCACATTTGATTTAACTGTACATCATGTGGTTTGCCAGGAAGTATTGAATGGTAACAAGCATGGAGGAGGTGTTGGCCTCCTCCTGTCTGACACTTGTTCCTTTGTCCCCTCTTCACCTCTGCCTTCCCTCACACTCTGCTCCTTTGAGGTGCACTCTGTCCGCATCTACGCCCCCTCGAACCTCCAAGTGGCTGTTGTCTACCGACCACCAGGCCCTGTCACTACCTTCCTTGACCACTTTGCTTCCTGGCTTGTCCATTTTCTTTCCACTGACATCCCTACTATTATTATGGGAGACTTTAATATCCCAATCGACACCCTCCACTCTGCTTCCAACAAACTCCTTTCACTCTGTTCTTCCTTTGACCTCTCACAGTAGACCTCAAGAGCCACTCACAAAGATGGACACACACTGGACCTCATCTTCACCCGCCTCTGCCCCCTGACTTCACTAACTCCTCCCACCCCATATCTGCTTACATTCTCCACCATCTCCACCCCACCGGCTCCTCCTGTCCCACATCTAGTGCACCCCCGCAGGAACTTACAAAACCTCAACCCTCGCACTCTCTGATTCTCTTACACCTCTTTCTCCCAGAACCTCATTTAATGACCCAGACGCAGCCACCACTTTCTACAACCACACAATCACTGCCATCCTTGACTCAGCCGCTCCCCTCACACACAACAGAACCCGCAAAATCAACAGACAACCCTGGCACACACACTCCACTAAACAGCTGAGACGAGCTTCCAGAATTGCAGAACGCCGCTGGAAGAAAACTCGCTCCACCGATGACTTTGCTTCATACAAACAATCACTACATACATTTAAATACGCACTCACCCTAGCCAAACAGGATTACTTCACCAATCTCATATCCTCTCTGTTTCACAACCCTAGACAACTATTAAACACCTTTAACTCTCTCCTCCGCCCACCAGCACCTCCTCCACCCTATCGCATTTCAGCAGATGACTTTGCCATTCACTTCCTAGACAAGATCAACCTTATCAGAGAAAGCTTCAGCCTCCAGTCCCCAGGGCCCTCCTCTATATCTGTACAATGCTCTTCCCCCTTAACTTGTTTCCCCACTCTTACACATGATGATCTTTCCTCTCTACTGTCCAAATCCAACGTCACCACCTGTAATCTTGACCCACTGCCATCACACCTTATCCCAGCCCTTAGTGCTGCTTTCATCCCAGCCCTCACCCATCTTTTCAACTTATCGCTTACCTCTGGCATCTTTCCTTCCTCCTTTAAACATGCTACTGTCACTCACATCCTTAAAAAACCATCCCTCGATCCCTCCTCTCTGTCCAACTATCGCCCTATATCTCTGCTCCCTTTTGCCTCCAAACTCCGAGCAACACGTCTATCTTCAGCTGTCCTCCCATCTCTCCTCCAACTCTCTTCTTGACCCACTACAATCTGGTTTCCAACCCCACCACTCTACCGAAACCGCCCTAACCAAGGTCACTAATGACCTAGCAACTGCTAAAGCCTCACGCCATTACTCTGTCCTCCTTCTAGACCTGTCCTCTGCCTTTGACACGGTCGACCATTCCCTCCTGCTACACATCATCTCCTCCCTCGGCATCACGGACTTGGCTCTTTCCTGGATCTCCTCGTACCTCTCTGTTCGGACATTCAGTGTCTCATTCTCGCTCCACCTCCTCCCCCCGGCCACTCTCTGTTGGTGTCCCCCAGGGGTCTGTCCTGGGCCCACTACTCTTCTCCATCTACACTCTTGGTCTGGGTCAGCTCATAGCTTCACATGGTTTCACTACCTTCTATATGCTGATGACACACAACTCTAAATCTCTGGCCCAGATGTCACTTCTCTTTTCTCCCGGATCCCAGACTGTCTATCGTCCATTTCCTCCTTTTTCTCCTCCTGTCTCCTAAAACTAAGTGTGGAGAAAACAGAATTCATCATCTTTCCACCGTCCCACTCCACCTGATCTCTCTATCTCAGTCAACGGCTGTACACTCTCACTTGTTCTGCAAGTCCGCTGCCTTCGGGTAATCCTCCACTCCACTGTCCTTCAAACCACACAGCCAAACCCTCACCTCTGCCGCTTCCACCTGAAAAATTTCTCTCGCATCCGTTCGCTCAACTTCGGCACCACAAAAATGCTCGTCCACGCCCTCGTCATCTCCCGCCTTGACTACTGCAACATCCTTCTCTGTGGCCTCCCATCTAGCACTCTTGCTCCCCTTCAAGCCATTCTCAACTCTCCGTCTTTTCCACCTCTCTCCTCGCTACTCCTCAGCCAATCCCTTCACTGGCTACCAATTGCCCAGCGAATTCACTTTAAGTTGCTAACCCTGACCTACAAGTCTCTCCAGAACCTCTCCCCTCCATACATCTCTGCCTTAATCTCCAGATATCTCCCCTCAGGATATCACCGCTCCGCACAGGACCGCCCTCTCTGCTCTCCCCCTATCAGCTCCTCGCATAACCGTCTCCCACACTTCTCCCGCGCTTCCCCCACACTCTGGAATGCACTGCCCCAACATATCAGACTCTCTTCCACGCTCACCAGCTTCAAAAGCAACCTGAAATCCCATTTCTTTAGGATTGTCTGTAACCAACAATAACCCTGCTGTCACTACACTATCCACAAACCTGTCTGCCCCTCACCTCCTGTCTCTTCCCTCCTTCTTGTAGATTGAAAGCCCTCGCAGGCAGGGTCCTCTCTCCCTCTGTTGTGCCAGTTGTAAGTCATACATCGTTATTTTGTACTCATTTGATATATTATGTATGTAACCCCCCCTCGAATGTACAGCGCCATGGAATCAATGGCGCTTTAAAATAAATGATGATCATAATAATAATTATAGCTGACACGTTGCATAAGTGTCCAGGACCAGAGATAACTGATATCGGTCGATTAACCACTTGGTTACCATCCAAGATACGCCAAAAAACAAAAGCTATAGATATAAACACACATACACCTATAGGTTCTGGGTATCAACTATACAAAACACCAAAAACCAAACCAAAACCTAAAAACAATAATACTTTATTAAGTAAAAAAGACACTATACAACAAATATAAAAATGCTTAATATGGCAATATGGATATAACCTCCCTTAAGACTGCATAAACACGATATCAACTAATCAAACCCAGCAATATGCTAATAGTATACACATATAAAATACATAGGAAATAATAGGTGTACTAAAAACACAAAGCTTAAAGTATCAATCAAGATATTACTTGCTCACCCCCTGACTAAGCCGGGCGGTGAAACGCGCGTTGGGGTTTCAGTGCCTCTCCTTGGTCTGTATTTTCATTTTCTATTACTTTCAGCTTTGTGTGTTTAGTACACTTATTTCCTATGTATTTTATATGTGTATACTATTAGCATATTGCTGGGTTTGATTAGTTGATATCATGTTGTTTATGCAGTCTTAAGGGAGGTTATATCCATATTGCCATATTACGCATTTTTATATTTGTTGTATAGTGTCTTTTTGACTTAAAGTATTATTGTTTTTAGGTTTTGTTTTGGTTACCATCCAAGTTGTTAAAAAATGGTTCGACGGTACTTTCCGCTGATCAGCCCCCCACACCGCGATTGCAGTGTGCTGTTTGTCATGGCAGTTAGGGGCCTAATGAAAGACCACAAGACTGCCATGTAACGAATATTATTACACCCTGCCTGTGAAAAGGTGTAATAGAAGAACCATATATTATTATTGCAAAATGGTGTACAAGTGATTACAGGGTCTTTAAAGAAACATTAAAAAAAAGTTTTTGAAATGAAAAAATAAAGTATTACAAGTTCTAAATTCTCCTTTTTGTTATTTTACAAATAAAAAAAAAGTAAACAAATATCGCCGTATCCATAAAAGTCTGATCTATTAATATATATCGTTTTCTACAGTGGTGAACACTGTAGAAAAAGAAAATACCCAATTGCTATTTTTTGTCACTTCCTTAGAAATTGGAATGAAATGTAATCAAAAAGTTGCATGTATTCCTGAGTGGTACCAATAAAAACTCTCAGTCTGCAAAAACGAGCCGTCACTCAGATTCAGATAGATAGGAAAATACAAAAAATTAGTCATATACCTGAAAAACAAATGTCTCCACCACCACAGGAATACCAGTCCCGACACATGTTTCGTGTGGGCTTCAGCTTCAAAACGTGCGTCAGGACTGGTATCCCTGTGGTGGTGTAGATGTTTGTTTTTCAGGTATATGGCTTCACTTTAATCTAATTTTCATTATTTTTATTGAAATTCGCTTGATCTTCATTGGATTTTTCTGACAGTACATGCCACTACTCCTTTATAAGTTATCCATGTAAACAAATTAGACTTTATTATACTATAATGCAGGGGCGTTGCTAGGGTCCTAAAACATTCGGGGCCCGGGCCCTTTGTGTTACGTTTTGCTCAGTAGGGCTGCGTTCATACAGCATTTTTCACGCCACTGAACTGCGGCATATATTTTTACAGAGACGAAAAAGTATGTTCCTGTCACATAGATCCTGTCCACCTCAGCAGTCACTATACATTGAAAATCAGCACTGAAATTTACTTTTTCAAAAACGCTCACCTATGTATGATAGTGTAATACCTTATAAAAAAAAAGTCACCAAATAAGACACCTATACATGGAGCAAATGTACAATACGAATAATTGTTACTAAAAAAAAAACCTCCAACAATACCAAGACCCAAAACTATTACTACTTAAGGATCAAATATTACCATGATCATGACCAAATGCCACCATTACATGTGACTGTCATTTGTACGCAGGCGCTCCACAGACATATATTACCGCCATATATTGGTAGCTAACAGTTGTATGTAGGGGCTTTGAAGAACTATAAGTGATTACACTGCAGTTACATTTACGGTAGTGACTTAAAGGAGACCTCTTTTCTGACTGGAGTTGATCTCTTTCCTTGTTCTTCTCGATAGTCTGTCTGCCATGATGGCTTCTCTCGGCCACAACTCGTCTCCGCAGAATTTACCACACAAACATTTTACAATCCTCACTTTTCCAGCACCAACCTACCTACCTACTGGGGATTTATATATCTCCCTACCTAATGGGGTCTATATAGAAAAGCATGGTGATGCCCCATCCCCACAGCAACCTCCCCATGCCAGGTGTCTGCTGTGGGGGATGGGCAGTCACCCATTGTTCCTTTATAGACCCCCTCCGAGGAGGTAGATTTATAGTTTATATTGTTGTGATTACAACTGCAAGTCGCTTGTGGTATGTGTATCAGTTTTGCACATCGAGAGACTGAAAGTCAAGCTCAGTGAGGTTGGATGGAGAGCGTTTGTGAACAGCAGTTTTCAGTTCTTTCCACAGATTCTCAATTGGATTCAGGTCTGGACTTTGACTTGGCCATTCTAACACCTGGATATGTTTATTTGTGAACCATTCCATCTTAGATTTTGCTTTATGTTTGGGATCATTGTCTTGTTGGAAGAAAAATCTCCGTCCCAATCTCAGGTCTTTTGCAGATTCCAACAAGGTTTTCTTCCAGAATGGTCCTTTATTTGGCTCCATCCATCTATCCATCAATTTTAACTATCTTCCCTGTCACTGCTGATGAAAAGAAGGCCCAAACCATGATGCTGCCACCACAATGTTTGACAGTGGGGATGGTGTGTTCAGGGTGATGAACTATGTTGCATTTACGTCAAACATATTTTGCATTGTGGTCAAAAAGTTCGATTTTGGTTTCATCTGAAAAGAGCACCTTCTTCCACATGTTTGGTGTGTCTCCCAGGTGGCGGCTTGTGGCAAACTTTAAACGAGACTTTTTATAGATATCTGAGAAATGGCTTTCTTGCCACTCTTCCATAAAGGCCAGATTTGTGCAGTGTACGACTAATTGTTGTCCTATGGACAGACTCTTCCCCCTCAGCTGTAGATCTCTGCTGTTCATCCAGAGTGATCATGAGCCTCTTGGCTGCATCTCTGATCAGTCTTCTCCTTGTTTGAGATGAAAGTTCAGAGGAACGGCCGAGTCTTGGTAGATTTGCAGTAATCTGATACTCCTTCCATTTCAGTATGATCGCTTGCACAGTGCTCCTTGGGATGTTTGGATACAAAAAGATTTCCCAAACTTTAGCTTTAAATTTCTCCACAACCGTATCACGGACCTGCCTGGTGAGTTCCTTGGTCTTCAGGATGCTTTCTGCACTTTAAACAGAATCCTGATACTATCACAGAGCTGGTGCATTTATACGGAGACTTGATTACACACAGGTGGATTATATTTATCATCAGTCACTTAGGACAACATTGGATCATTCAGAGATGGTCACTGAACTTCTGGTGTGAGTTTGCTGCACCGAAAGTAAAGGGGCCGAATTATTTGCACACCCCACTTTTCAGTTTTTTTGTTTGTTTTTTTTTTAACAAAAGTTTAACATATCCAATAAATTTCGATCCACTTCACAACTGTGTCCCAATTGCTGTTGATTCTTCACAAAAAAATTTAAATTTTATATCTTTGTATTTGAAGCCTGAAATGTGGCAAAAGGTTGAAAAGTTTAAAGGGGCCGAATACTTTCGCAAGGCACTGTACCTCCCTCTGCCGGTAATACTGTCATCTGGGTGGTTACTGACCGATTCTTTAAAATGGCTCACTTCGTTCCCATGCTTGGTCTACCTTCCGCTCCATGTCTCACCAACCTCTTCTTCAAACATATCTTCTGGCTGTATGGACTTCTCCAATATATTGTTTTGGACCGGGGAGTTCAGTTTGTCTCAAGATTTTGGCAGGGCCTCTGCTCTCAACTACAAGTCGAGCTGGATTTTTCTTCCGCCTTCAGTCCAATGGCCCAGTGGTTAACCAAGTCTTGGGTACCTATCTCCGCCACTTTGTATCTGAAAGACAAGATGATTGGTCCAGTCTGTTGCCATGGGCAGAATTTTTTGGTCCAGACTCTGCTGTGGAATCCCCTTTCTTCATGGTCTTTGGTCCACCCCTTCCACAGCCCTCCGCTCCCTTTGATGTTACTGCAGTGGACAATCTGGTCCGTGTCCTATCCTCCATATGGAAGAAGACACGCCAATCTCTGCTTCAGGCCTCAGCCCGTATGAAGGTTCAGCAGAAAAAGACCCCCTCCATCTTTTGCTCCAGGAGACAGGGTATGGTTGTCTGCCAGGTATATCCGTCTGAAAAACCCCAAGTTACAAGCTTGGTCCCTGGTTTCTGGGTCCTTTTGAGTGTAAGACGCATCAACCCTGTGGCCTACAAACACCGGGTTCCCCTCACTATGCGCATCCCAAACGCCTTCCACGTCTCGCTGCTGAAACCGGTCATCCTTAACCAGTTTTCATGCAAGATTATTCTCCCATCTCCTGTAGCGGATTCCACCAATATCTTTATGGTTAAGGAGATCTTGGCCATGAAGATGGTTAGGAGGAGACAATTTTTCTTCGTCGACTGGAATGGGGTTCCGGCCTGAAGAAAGGTCCTGGGAGCCGGAGGATAACATCCTAGACCGGGACCTTTTACTTAGGTTTTTGCAGGCTAGAAAGAGGAGGAGGCCCAAGGTAGGGGGGGCACTGTAACGGGAGCCACGGGCACACTCGAGACTTCATATCTTACTCACCTCACTATGCTCCTATTGCTTGCTGGGCGAGCGCGCGGCACTACTGTTAAAGTTAAAGGGACAACGCGCCAGTGATTTGCTATCACCAGCCGCTGACTCTATTTCCTCAATTCCCTGCCAAATCGATAGTGCCCCAGAGCCTTGAAAGGAAGCGTTCCGTTAGTTATTCTGTGTGCCATATACTTAGCCACTGTCACTTGACCACGAACCTTTTCCGCCTGTCATGACCTTCCTGCCGGGCCCCGACTACGAGCTTGCTTCATGATTTTGTATCATGCTACACCTTGGCAGCCACCGCAAGCTATTCACATCACGGGTAACGATCTGGTAGTGTTCCGCCACAGCAAGTCCATCCCGCTTTGCGGCAGGCCCTAGTGCATACCGGACCTACTTAGACCCCACTTGTGGAGGGGCTCATACCACCGCTTGCAGTGGTCCAGGGGATCCACATCTCCGGTCAGCCAGAACAGTTTGTAAAATTTCCAACCTAGAAGAAAGCAGAAGATTAATGTGTTCTCTCTCGCTCTGTCAAGATAATAGTGTAAACCAGCGATGGTGAATCTTTTAGAGACCGCGTGCCCAAAGTGCAACCAAAATAACCTTAGCTACCGCAAAGTGCCGACAACATTGGCACGAAGCAGGGAGGTGACGTCGGGAAGTGGGGCCACAAAACTATTAATACGAGGGATATGACGACCGCCTAGCCCATCCCTCTGCCATATTTCCACTATACAGTGACCATATAGTGGTAGATAGCAGTGTACACAGATGTTCAGCAGACCGTTGACTGAATAATACTACAACACCACAACCACATATCACCACCACAGGCACTGAATAATACCGCCACGTATCACCACCACATAGTTACTGAATAATACCACTACAGTGGTAGATAGCAGTAACAGACAGTTGACTGAATAATACCACAACACCATTACTGAATATAAACCATTACACTTTGCACACAGATAAGGGACTACAGGTCAGGTTTTGTTTTTTTTTTTTTTTAAGTGAAGCCAGCAAGTGGGCAGACTGGAATGTGCGCCAGCAGAGATGGCCCTGAGTGCCACCTCTGCAGCGTGCCATAGGTTCGCCACCGCTGATGTAAACCATCGTATGCCACACATTCTCCAGCCTATGACATGACAGACTGTCGCTCCACCTTTCCAGGACTTCACAAAAAACATTTAACCCAAAAACTATGAAAAAATTATTTCTTTGGGTAAATAGTAACGTGTCTTCTCTATCCCACAGATGGTTGCCCAAAATGAATCCCCTTAACGGGAGAAAACCCCCACCAGACTGACTAGTTCCGGCAACGAGGGACCGCCCCAGTATTGTCATTCCTCAATCAACATCCCACAGCCCTAGCCTACCAAGAGAGCCAGACAATTTTTCACAAAGATAATAAGAGGAAGTTCTAAAATTGTCCATTAATTTCCTAATGTCATCATCTGTAAAGGTTTTAATAATAAACTTTTTCCATTTCTGAAAGAATGCATCTGTCAGTGTACTCCTCATTTTTCGCTTTTATTCTGTCTATCGTTGGTAGTCTTCTAATCATTTCATTGACCTCTGCCCTAGCCAGTATACTCTCTTTAAACAGTGGTGCAGTATACACTTTTTCGCTACCAGCAATGCAATATGTACTCCCTTGATATTCACTAAATCTTAAGCTTCTCCCTCCCTGACGTCAGCTACCAGGATATAGTGGAAGATAACACTTATATGGTCGCTCGGCACCTTGATACTCCACACATCCCTTACACCCTGCAGAATGTTCTCCCAATATTTCTTCAGTTTTGGGCAGTTCCAGATGCCATGTAATAGATACACTTTATTTAGTTTCCATTTGGGGCATTCCCTCAGGTAATGAGCTGGTGTGTTTTCATACGGGAGGTCAAAGGCATATGTGGCTTTGTGAGCCAAGCGAAATAGCATCTCCCGCCAATTTTCGTGGACTATAACTGGTCTAACTTTTCCTAACCCTATTCTAATCCCTTTTTCATGAACCAAAACAGGTTTCCTCAAACAATCGGTTGCAAAGTTGTTTGCAGATAATAGATAAGGAATCTAACTGGTCTGGTTTTCCCATAAGGATATAAAATTGACCTGGGTTTTTGCCGGCCCAAATTTTTAAAAGTTTTTCCTTAAAAAAAGGCTTGCACTGCCAAAAATTGAAAAATCTGCCCTCACGGGAAAACTTCAAAACTTAAAGTTCTTTGAAAAATCAAAATCAAATTTTTGTCTCTTTTTAAATGAAATTTCCTTTTTTGAAAAAATTTTTAAAATCTCCACTCCGGGAAAAAAACCTTTTTTTTTTCCCCCAGAAATGAGGGTAAATTTTCAAAAATTGGGAGCAAATTTGAAAAGATGCATGGGCTGTTACATTTTCCGATAGTTTTTCCCGTCCAATAGTTCCTAAACCACACAATTGAAATGAGAAGGGAATCCTTTTAAGGGCCTATCAAAAACTTTTTTGATTCCCTGGCCTAGCCAATTGTTGCTCTATATTCAATTGGAAAAATATTTTCTCTCGTTTTTTCCCTGTTTTACAATTTCCCCCACCAAGGGAACCAAAATTGTAAAAACCAGGGGAGGTTTTGGCCCCTGTAATTTAGTAAGAATATTTTTTTTTTAAACAAACCTTTTAAAAATTTTTTTTTAATTTTAAAAAATCCTTTCCTCTTAAATTAAAAAAGGGAGACTCTAATCTTGGGATTCCCTTTTGGTTTTTGCAATAAGGGAAGTTTTGCAGAAGGGGCATAGACCAAAAAACTAATTTATTTTAATAAAAAACGCCCTAACCCAAAAATACGCGCAAATTCCCCCAAACTTTCCCCTTTATTTTAAAAATTTTTATCAATCAATGGGCTATAATTTAAAGGGATAAGAAAAGCCCCTTCAAATGAAAGAGGGGAAAAACCCCCACCTTTTAAAAAAAGTTGGAAAACTCCCCTCGAAAATTTTCCCAAAAAAAAACCCCTGACTTTTTTTGATACATTGATTTTGTATTCCAAAGGGGCCCCATAAAACCCAAAAAAATTTCCCTTTTCCTGGCCAAATTGGGCCCCCAGGAGGTTTTTAAAAAATACATGTCATCCGCAAAGCAATATCATTTTTACTTTTCCCACTACCCCCCCCCTTTTATCCCTTTTAAAAATTTGAAGAAAAAAAGTGACATATTTTAATTTTGGCAAATGATAACCCTTTTTAAAAAGCTTTAAACAATGTAACTTTGGGCCAAAATTTTAACCTTTTTTTCCCGCATTCTTTCATCCCCCATCTATGCCAAAAACACAACTCGGCTCAACGCCCACCCCTTTAACTTCTGGCTGTTCCAAAAAACCCAAAAATTTTGGGGTCAAAGAAAACAAAAAAAAGTATCTACTTTTACTTAATTTTGGGGGGCACAACCCCAAAAGCCTCAAATGTCCTTTTTGCTACCGAGCAAATTAAAAGCCCAAAGTTTGGGGAACCCCTTTTTATACTCTATAGAACTGGTTCCCCACTACACATTTTAGGCCAGAATTCGGCCCGGGCCCCTTTTATAAAATTTCCCCTTAAAATTTGGGTTAAAGGTTCAAAGCAAAATTTAAAATAAAGGGGAAAGGGGATCCCCTTTCCTCATACCTTTTGGAAACATAATGGGGTCTGTGAGGAACCTTCAAATTCAAACTTTTCAAAAACGCTATATAACCCAAATCAATTTTTTCCCTTATCGAAAGCCTTCCCCGGGAATTTTCCCCAAGAATAACGCTGGGCATTTTTCCCTGGGTTTCCCCTCCCACAAAACATCTTTAACTGCTAAAGACCATTTTTAAAATTTTTGACCCCCGACCTTCCCTTTAAACCCATTTCCGCTGCCCCATTAAATTGGTTAATACTTTGCCAAAACTAGGGTTTTAAAAATATTTAAAAGTGTTTGGGGTTATTAAGGGTTTTCGGCGATATGAGCCCAGGGGAATCGAAACTTTACCCTTCCTTACAGAATACTTTATTTTAAGGGCGGGGGGGCCCCCCCAGAACGGGCAAAACACCCTTGGTCCCAAGATCTCTTTAAAAACTCGTATGATTCTTCCCCCCCAAATCTGGGCCTAATAAATTTTTAAATTCCCCATAAAACCATCCCCACGTTGGGGTTTTTTGTTCGGGTCCCTTTTAAACGGGCCATTAGTTTTCCCGCCAAACATTGGGGGATTTTAAGGGGGCCTAAATCCTTCTCTAAAAAAGTAAGCCCTTTTTCACGTTTGAACTTTTCTATAGAAATTTTTTATAAAATTTCCCTTAAAAAAACGGGTTTTTATTATTTTTGGGCTTTTTTCCCCTTCCCAATAGATCTTTAAACCCCTGTATAACGGGCGCTTTTTTTTACCCTTGGGCCCTATTCGCTAACAAATTTTTCCCTTTTTTTTCCCAAAAAAGAAAAAGGGGGGCCGTTTGCTGTTATTTTTTTTTTTTTTAAATTTCCCCCACCCATCAAACTCCCCTTAGCCCTTTTCAAAATTGCTTTTATCCTGCCTGAAAATTTAAAAAAGGGGGTATAAATTTCCCTGATTGCGTAATGCCTTTTAAAACGGTCTCCCGGCCCGTTTTTTAGTTCCCGTAAGTCAATTTTTTTACCCCGATTACGCTTTGGCCCCTTCCCAAAACAAAAGGGTTAAAAAAAAATTCCTTTTTTTACTTTACAGTACTCCCCTTTCCCAAAAAAACCCTTCAGAAAATTCCCTTTTTTTGAAAGGGAAAAAGGGCGGGAAAATCACCAATATAAAACCCTTTGGGGGTTTTTTTGTTCTGAAAAATTTTTTGCCTATGGGGGGGTAACCATATCACCATATCTAAAATTGGGAGTCTCTACCAATTTACCACAAAACCCGCATTCAAGAAGAAAAATCTAAATTTTAGACCACGGGGTTTTGGGGGTGGATAAACGTGAAAAAATCTTCCCCCCTGGGTTTTCCCTTCTCCCCTAATCTGTTTAAACCCCAAACCCGAAAACACCTGCACAGAAGTGTTCCCCCCTGAAACACCATTACTTTGGGGATTTAAACCCCTTTCTGATTCCCCAATTTATAACCCATTAAAATTTCCCCCTTAAAAATAATTTTTATTCTGGATCCTTTAAAACTCCAATTCTTTTGTCCCGGGAAAATCTCAGTCCGGGTTTGGGACCCCAAAAACTTTTATAGGGTTATTCTTTCCCCACTGGGGTTCTAAGTACCCACACACAATTTAAACCCTTCTGAAAAATCGGTTTTTAAGGGGGGTCTCCTTAAAACACCACCAAACCCTTTTATTTCTTCAGATCCGGAGGGACCATTCTCCATTTTTCGGGGGGGAAATTTAACCCTTTCATTCCAGAAATTAAATTTTCATAGACTCCCCTTTTTATCCCGATTTAATGACTGGGTACCTCGGGTTCAAGAAAACTGGAACCCCCCTTCCCCTGGGGGAAACACCCGTTTACTCTTTGGGGCTGGGAAACCATGGGTTAAAAGAATAAATTTAATTTTTTTTTTAAACCCTTTTAAAACAAGGGAAAAGGGCCTCTATCAAAACTTACAACCAAAAAAATTAAAACAAAAAGGGGGAAAATTAAGAAAACTGTCTTGGGCAAACTTTCTTTCTGCCAATAAAACCAATCAACCACCCCTTTCATTTTTTTTTTTTAAACACTAGATAAATTTTTAAAGGGGGAAATTTTTTGGGTTTTTCTATGGGGAACCCAAAAAAAGTCTTCAAAACCCAAAAACCCGTTTCAAAACATGTGGCCCCATGTTTCGGGAAAAAATCCTCTTTTTTTTCCAACAAATAACCAAAAAATTTATTCCCCAAGTCTTTTTACGGCAGCACGTTGCCTCAACCTACAGAAATCAAATCTCTAATTTCTTGACCCCTAACCATGTCAATGTTGCTTGGACTGCTTTCACCCCCCCTGTTGCTGTTTTTTGGGAAGGGTTTATTTTTGAGGTGAAGTATTTTCCCAAAAATCCTTGCCAACTTGGGTCTTTCGAAAGAAATTTCTTGCTTTCTCTGGGGTGTAGAACATGGAGGAGTGGCAGATTTTTAAAAAACAGGAATAAAGAGTGAACCTAACTTAAGGGAACTCCTCAGATTCCAAGAAAAAACTTTCCTTTTACCAAAACCCCCGAGAAATTCCAAAGATTAGAACTTTTCACGGGGGGTGGGGATCAATTTTAAAAGCCCGAAAAATAGCCCGTCCTTATCTGTGAAAATCTAAGAAATTTACTATCACCTTCTGGGTCTTTTTCCCAAGGCCCCCTTGGGGGCATGGATTTCCCCACTGCTTTTCCTTAGACCCTTAACGCCAAAATTTTGTGCCCCACTCATGGGAAAACCCTTCTGCGCCTCTGCACCCTGTGACACTCTGATGCAAACCCCGCTTTCATCTACCGGTAACCCGGGAATTTTGGGTTGGGAGCAACTCCCTCCCGCTGCTCACACTCTTTGGGGCCGGAACCAAAGTCCCTTTTCTGAATAAAACAACGAAACCCCACTGGAGGCTCTTGCCCTTTGGGGGAGGGGGGGCATACTTATGAAAGGGACACTTGGGGGAAAACTCCCCCCAGAAAAAACCTAATTGTGAAGACCCAAAATTTTAATACTGTTATTAATTTTAAACCCTTATTAGTTGCTTTAGGTTTTTTTGCAATATTCATTTGGTTTTTTTCTTTCCCTTTTTCCCCGTAAACAAAATCCATATCCTTTAAAAACTTTAAAATAAAGTTATACAACAAATAACCCAAAATAAAATTTTCATATTCAAATATTTTTTTTGGGAAAAAAAACAGGGTTTTAAAATCGAATCAAAAATTTTTTGGGGAAAACACAAACAGATGCCTAATAAAATACAGAAAAGAAAAAAAAAAAAAAAAGCAAAATTACCCAACAACAATATCAATCCAGTTTCGATAAGGAAAGAGTTTTTCAGGTAATAAAGTTTTCAGGGGTTTAATTTTCCCCCCCGTTTGCATAAATGATCCCGTAAACCCAATTTAAAAGAAGCAATAAAGGGTAACTATCGTTTTTCAAGTAATACCAGGTTTTTCAATCCCATTTGACTTTATCATAAATAAAACCAAAAAACTTTAATAATTTTTTTTTTTTTTAGAAACCGAAATGTAAAAAAAAATTAACCCCACGTAGTTTAGACAGACTCGACAGGGGCCCCCCCCCCCCCATCCCCCACCGCGGGTAACTAACCTGTTTAAAAGGGGGAAAAAACGGTCCAAAATTTTTAAAAAAATTATTTAAATAAATTCTAAAATTAAGAAAGTAAAATTCCCTCCATTTTCCCCCCCAAAATTTTTTTAAACTGTCAGGGATTGGGGTTTGGGGCCGCCCTGACTCCTTTTCCCTGCCTACAAGGAAATAATTTTTTTTAAACTACTCGCAATTTAGGGGTCTGGGTGGACTCCATTTTTGGGAAAAACGTCTTGGCTGCAGATAAGAAAGGGAAAAAGATTCAACTTCCCTTTAGGGGATCAAGCTCACGGGAACTTTTGTAGAAACCTAAAGGGGTCGTCCTGAAGTTGGATCCCGAAAAACCCTTTTGAAACCCCATCTATCACCTTAGCCAAAAGCCAAATTTTTCACAGGGCCCCCCAAACCAAAAAATGAGACATATCTCTGAGATCTTTTCCCCACCGCCACATGTGGAGGGCAGAAGGGGAAAAAATTAATAGATCCCGTACTCTTACCATTTGGAAAAACACTTTTTAAAATTTAGTTTTTTAGTTTTTCGGAGGGGAACCTTGTGAGCCAGAGGACAGGCTTTGCGCCCTTTCCCTGTAAGGTGCAGGCCCAACCCCCCCACTAATTTGGGAAAATTTTGGGTTTAGGAAAAAGACAGCCCCTTTTAACAGAAACTAATATCAAAAAATACTATGTCCCTTTTAGCAGTTGCCCGGGACACAAATGTTCGAAGGCTGTTGGGGATCTAAATTAAAGGGCCCCTTTGTTTCGTTTCCAAAAAAAGGGCCAAAACTGCATATACTGTAACCAAACATTGAGGATTTTATTTGGGTTTAGGGGAAAACATCTTCAATATTTAAAGGGGAGATTGGGGAAAAAAGTCTCAAAATGTTTTTGGTTTTAGCTTCGTCCATCTTGATAGATTAAGACAAACGTTGGACGTTAGGCTGATTTTCCCTTAATTTCCGTGAGGGAAAACCCATTTTCGGGGGGCAAAAGGTTATAACCTACCATAATTTTTAAAAGGGTTTTTACTTAATGTGTCATTTAAGGTAAATGATACCTCACATTTAAAAGGGGCGGGGGCAGAGGGCCCTGGAAAATTACAAAGAGGAAAGGGCCCCAAAACCCCCTCTTCCATCTGCACCCAACCTTTAAACCATAAGTGAAAAACCCAAACCCAAAAACTAAAAGCGATGGATGCATATAATTTGCTTAAGATCCGGGGGACCAACCCCTCGTTCCCCTTCTAAATTAAGGTTTAACTTCAAATTTTAGGGCCCTTTTAAAGGGGCCCAAACAAATTTTCTAATGTTTTGTTGCTTTGTGGAAATAGAATTTTTTTAATCCTAATTTTAAAAAATTTTTTAAATAAAATAGAGTCGGGGGAAATGTTTATTTTTTTCCCAAAATTAAATTCTTCCCCCCAGAATTTTTTCTTATCCCAACCCACAATTTTAATCTTCATGTCTGCAGGAGAAATGGGAATTTAGGTCGAACTTGATCCCTCCCCCACAGGGGTTCAGACCCCCAAAATATTGAAATTGACTTCCCTTTCCCTTTTAAAAGGGGGTCTAGTTTTCAAGCACTGGGCTGTTGGGGGATCTAAAGATACATGCCTTTTCGAAAATATTTTTTTCCACCTTGAACTTTTTAAAAATTTGCCAATTTCAGGCTTCAAACAAAATAAAACATTTACATTTTTTTGGGGGAAGAAAACCACAATGGACAAAAATTGCAAAATTTTTACTCCCCCCCTTTAATTTTTAAAAACTTGTACGCCATCTTCTCTGCATTACAGCTGCAATCACTTGGGGTTTTTCTCTATCAATTTCACATCAGAGACCCGAAATACTGCCCCTTTCTTTTTTGAAAAACCGCTCGAGCTCATTTAGGTTGGGGTGGGGAGCCATGTGAACAGCAAATTTTCAGCTCTTTCCACAATTCTCAATTGGGTTTTTAGGCGCACGGGCTTTTCCATTCAAAAACCTGGAACGTTTTTTTGTTGGGCCCTTCCCCTTATAGATTTTGCTTTAAGGGTTGGGACATTGGGGTTTTTTTGGGAAATAAAACTCCGTCCCCGTCCAGGGCTTTTGCAACTCCAATAGGTTTTCTTCCAAAGGTCTTGTTTTTTGGGGTCTTTTCCCCTCTTCCCCTCAAAATTTTTTCCATCTGCTGAAGAAAACAGGGCCCAAAACATGAAAGCTGCCCCCACCCTGTTTGACGGTGGGGATGGGGGTTTCAGGTGATGAGCTTGGGTTTCTTTTTACGCAAAAAAAAAAAAAAGTTTTATTTTGATTTTTTTTTTTGACCAAACACCTTTTTCCTTTTCCCCATGTTTGGGGGTTTTCTCCCGGGGCTTGTTCCAAAATTTTAAAAAAAGACTTTTTAAAGGATAACTTTTTAGAAATTGCTTTTTTCTTTCCAAATCTTCCATAAAAAGGGCCCAAATTTTTTCAGCGTAAAAAATTTGTTTTCCCCCATGGGCAGACTTTCCCCCCTCCCGCTGTAGATATCTACATTTTTTTTTATCAAGAAAAGATGAAGGGGCCCCTTGGCGCATCCTGGGTCATCTTCCCTTGTTTTAGATAAAGGTTTTGAGGGAGGCCGGGCTTGTAAAATTTTTTGGGCCCAACGCCTCCATTTTAATATTATTGCTTGCACATCTTTTCCCTTTGGGTTTTAAAGTTTGGGGGAAAATTTTTTGTATTTCCCAAATCCGGGGTTTAAAAACCCCCCAACAACCCGGAACATGGCCCCGCCTGGTTTTTTTCTTTTTTGGCTTCATATTTCTCCTTTCTTTAAACAGAACCCCAAATACAAAAAACAGACATTTAAGGGACTTTATTACACACGGGGGATAATATTTTTTATCATCAGTCCCTTTAGGAAAATTGGGGTCATTTAAAAAATCCCAAATGCATTCTGGGCTGAGTTTGCGCACTGAAAGGGAAATGGCCCAATAAATTCACACCCCACTTCAAAACTTTTGTTCCCCCGTGATTCTTTACAAAAAATTCTACATTTTAAAATCATTTGATGTCTAAAAAGTGGCAAATGGTTTAAAAGTTTTTAAGGGGGCCAATTCTTTCGCAAAGGGCCCCGCGCACACACACTATATTTAAAAAAATTTTATATAAATATTTTATATATAAAATATATATAAAAGTATATAAAAAATATAATAATTACACCCCCACAAACACACCACCACACACACACATATAAATTTTTTAAATACACTCACCGGGCCCCTTTTTTAGGAAAAACCAAAGCTAGTAACGGTTTTTAAACCCCCCTTTTGGGCCCTTTAGAACCGCCTCAATTCTTTGGGCATAGTTTTCCCCAAGGTGTTGCAAACGATGCTTTAATTGGGGAAAAAGGGGGGAAAAATCCGAAAATTTTCCCCCAAAACCCCGACACCACCACCACCCCCCCGAATCTTTAACAAGGCAGGGTGGTCCCTTTTTTTTATGTTTTGACCCCCAAATTTAACCCAAACCCTCCGGAAAGTCCCCAGCAGAAAACGAGACTTTATCAGACCAGGGGAACGTTTTTCCCCAAAAAACCCACTTCCAATTTTTGAAGAGCGGGCAAATTGGAGCCTCATTTCCTGTTCTTACTGAAAAGGGGTGGGAACCCCCGGGTGGTCCCCCCCCCTGCTGCTTACCCTTCTGCCTTTAAAAATTTCCCCACTGTGTGTTCAAATCTCTTCTCCACCTTGGTTTTTAACGTTGGGTATTTGAATTTACTGTTTTCCTTTCTATCAGCTCGAACCAGTCCGGGGCCCCTTCCCCTTTACCTCCATAAAAAAGGCATTTCCGGGCCCACCCGGGCGCCACTCACTGGGTGTTTTTTCTTTTCCCACCAATTTTCCCGTAAACCCTAGAGATGGTTTGGGGTAAAAAACCCCCGGGGAAACAGATTTCTTTAAATAACCTAAAACCCCCATTTTGGCACCCCCCAAAAACCCCTGCCCCGTTCAAAGGGACCAAATCCCCTTTCTTTTCCCCCCTACTGAAACCGGGTTGGGGAAATGGGAGGGGATTGTCTTAAACCCTGTCATTCCTAAAGCCCGAGGTTTTTCCGGGCCCTGGATTGGGTGATTTAAAAAATTTAAATGTTTTAAAGAACTTTGGGAAAAGGGGTAAACCTAAAAGATGGGCCCGGGGGTTATTTTCATACCTCACTTCTAACTATCAAACCTAAATTTTTTTTTTACTAAACAGACAAATAACCTAACACCCTGCCTACTAGAAGCTATCTCCTAAAATTTTTTTTTTTTTTTTTTTTTTACTTAAAAATAAAAAATTTAAAAAAAAATTTTTAGAATGAATTATGTCATCACGTCAAGCTAAAAGAGGCAATTAGACACCCCCAGGCAGCACAAACTATACAACTATCACGGCGACGCTGATGCGGGGGGGCATCGCTGCCCCCCTGGAACGAGGTTGACATCTGCTGTAGAGAAGCACCCATTTTCCCTGATCACTACTTTAGCACAGCATCCTTTACATCCATGATTTTTCCAAGCAATTTGGGGGAAACCCCACCTGACCATGACGTAGGGGTACGTAAATTCAGAAGGGTTAAATTACATCAACTATTTAGTAGCACAGCTTAAATCCCTTCTGGAACACCCATTTTTTAGTAACGTAGCTTTTAACAAAAATTTCCCAAACCAAACTTATCCCTTGCAAATGATTTGAATTACCATTCAAATCTGGTAAAAATTTTCACAAAAAAAGATTTAATATCCTCAAATGTGCCCCAAATACAGCGCTAAAAAACATCAAAGTTAAAAGGTTTATTTTTCACTAAGTAAGACCAGTTAGTATTTTCTATTAAGAATAGGGATTATACAGACACTTCGTGAATTTAATGTTCATCACGCCAAGAGGGTCAAACTTCAAAACGGGCTCAAAATTTAAAAAACGCCAAAAACCAAAAAAAAAAATAAAATTAAAGTATACACAACATTTTTGTTATCTATAAATGTTTTTTTTTCTTTTAATTAAACAATTTTAATATGCTTTGAATTTAAAAATGAACATGTACAGGCCCTTACAACAGACACCGTTGTTTTAAATATAGCCAATAAAATAACGTTGCCAAACTGTATTAAATTTAAAAAAAAAAAAAAAAAAACCCTGTTTTAAATCTTTTATGTCCTTTGATGATAAAATGCATTACAACAGACATTCAGAAATCTCTCAACACAGGGGTCTTTTCTTTCTGGACTGGGAATAAAACTCCAAGAAAAAAACTTTGGCCAAAAAATCATTAAACACCGGGGGAAATCAAACCAACATCTCACTAACAAACAGTGATATTAATGTAAGATTTAACAAACTTTTTTTGAAAAAACAAGCTTTAAAAAACTGATAGATCTATTTTATAACTTCGGATTTAAGACTGTTCGTCAAAAAGGGGGCAAAACAAATGGACTGCCATTTAATGGTAATTTCCCTGGAATGTAACTCCTGTAAAATATCTTTTCAAAAGGTTAATGCCCCCCAAGTAAATTTAAGGTTAAAAAACCCTTTTTAAAAAAACACAGTTCCAGAGCATATAAACATTAAAGTATTAATCCAGCTGCATTAGAAAAAAAAATTGAAATGTATGATTTTACACAAGAACATTTTTCTAATTAAAGGGAAGTTTGGTGGTTCTTCGTGTGAAAGCAAACGGGTTTTTTTCTCCAAAAAAAAACAAACATACAAAAACCTTGAAATAACATTCAATATAATCTTTTAAAAAATATTGTGATGGTCTAATTCACCATAAAAAACAGGTCCAAAAGTTTAAAAACGTTAATGTTATAGATAAAATCTGCTATTTCAACACCCCAAAATGCTTTGGGGGTACACAAACAAACTTAAGCGTATGGTAAGGGGTTAAGAAAACTCAGTACACATTGGGTAAATATTAAAAAATTTAAACATTAAATCATCTATTGTACACCTGGGCCCTTCCCAAAAAAAACCCCCGGGAAAACAAGGGTTTACATGTGGATTTCACAAGCTCCTTAAATAACGATCCAGTTTCACAATGGCTTCCCTCCCCCAAGAAATTAAACCTACAGCTTGGCTGCTTTGGCACAAAGTGGAACTTCACATTATAATTATTTTAGTCCCCTTTACAGTTTAAATATGGACAACCCCATTATTTACCATGGGCTGTGGGTCTTGTTCCAAATTTGGGGGGTAACTTTTAAAATAACTGATTTCTCCAGTTCTAAATTCAGGGTTGATACTTAAATTAGAACAAGGGCCCCATGTCATTGCTAGTCAAACAAAAAAACAAAAAAAAAAAAGGGAAAAAGAAAAAAATAAATCTACCCCACTCCCCGTCTTTCCTCCCTATCATTACCATGGCCACTGAAATTCTTAAAACAGGCAAAAAACATGAAAAAGTCCCAAAAAATGGGTATAAAACTTAAATACGGTAGCTACCTACTTAAAAAGACAAATAGTAAAAAATGGGTTTACTAAATTATTTAAAAAATCAGATATGGGGTAAAAAAAACTTACCCCAACTAAATGCCCCAAATAACTTAACACGATTTCTAAATTTTGTCGATTTAAAAATTTTTTTTTTAAAAAGAAGAGATAGTTCAGTAAAAAAAGGATAAAACGTAAGTCTTTTAATTTTAAAAGGAATTTTTCCATCAATAACTTTTGTTCGTAATTTTAAAAACCTCTACTAGGTTAATAACCCAAAAGAAAAAAAAAAAATAAAAAAAAAAAAAAACTCACCTCAACTGAACACATCCTTTTCAAAAAAACAACTAAAAAAAAAACATTTTTCCAAGCATCTCTATGCATATTTGCTCTTTTTTAAGAAAAAAACACTCATCAATGAAAAATTTAAATGTTTCATCTTTAACCCAAAACGTATGCCCCATATTCAGAAAATCAACTTTCTTTTCTTTTAGTCTTTTAAAGTTCTGGGTTTTTGTTGAAGTTTCCCACTCCTTTTAAAAACACAGAAAGGAAAAACATTTTTTTTCACATTTTGCGGGTTTAAAATATGGTAAAAAAACAAAAGCAACCAAACCCCGGGCCCCTTGGGGGTTTTTTTTTGTACACACACCCAACACATGGGGAATAAAGGGTTATTTCATTTATTTTTCAAGTGTAAACCTCCATTCCCCACTTTTAAGTAGAACTTTTTCAGTTTTTTCTTTTCCGGGGCCGGGGCTGTCCACTTTAAATATTTCATTCTCACAACACAGAGGGGCAGAAGGGCCCAAAAATTTTTTTTTTCTCTTCTACTCCGGTATCCCATCCCTGTTCGCTGTACTTCTATATTCCAAGCCCAAGATGAATACTGAGTATATAAATCGCAGTTTGTTTAACTTTACATCTGCAATTCTCTCATAATTGATGTCCAGAAAATGATCGGTCATTCACCCCCACACTTTAACCCAACACTTGAGAGATCTACTGTTGTTTGTTTGAGTGAAAATTTCCATTGCTGTGTATAAAGAAGGACTGCAAGCTGTCTACTGTTAGGCCACCAGTTTGGCATTCGACTGTCTAGGGCAAAAGTTGCTTCCCAACATGCCTCAATTTGGAGTTGCGTGTTGTCAATTGCTCCCATTTCTTAATGAAACAAACCGTGATTGAATTTGTGTAAGAAAATAAACTGATAACTGCAATCACACATTCTGTACACTATGTCTTGATCTGAATTTTTAGCAGACAGTTTGAGATTTTCCAAATCCAAAATCCTTCATACCTCTTGAACCTACCATAATAGGTTTTATTTATATATATATTGATATATATTATTTATTCTTTTACATATATATATTTTACATATATATATATATATATATACCACACACACAAACTATTTTTAACTGTTTTTGCCATATGCAAAACTTAAAACTAATTCAGTTCTCATATCTGGTTAAATCACTAAACTGTATATTTTATTATGTATAACTCTTAACCTCTTATACACACTATTAAAAAACCTGATTTCTAACCTCACCATTTACCCTTTCTACTTCTGAAAGAAGGAATAGCTCCATTTTTATTTTCAAGTCTGGTGGAAGCACACCTATTAAAAGAAATAGCCTTATTTCACCAACGGCCACTTTATTAGGTACCACTGTCAACTGCTCATTAACACTTAATTTATAAATCAGCAATCACATGGCGGGGCAACTTCAGTGCAGTTAGCATGTAGACATGGGTCAAGACAATCTCTGCAGTTAAACAGAGCATCAGTATGGGGAAGAAAGGTGATTGAGTGCCTTTGAACGTGGCCATGGCATGGTTGTTGGTGCCAGAAGGGTTGTACTGAGTATTTCAGAAACTGCTGATCTCTGGGATTTTTCAGCCAAACCATCTCTAGGGTTTACTGGAATGGAAAACCGAAAAGAAAAAAACATCCCAGTGAGCGGCAGTCAATGTGGCGGAAATGCTTGTTGATGCAGAGGTCAAAGCGAGAATGGGCAGGACTGGTTCGAGTGATAGTAAGGCTACAGTGACTCAGAATTAGCCACACCCGTTACAAACAAGGTAGGCAGAAGAGCATCTCTGATCGATAACAGTACGGCGAACTTTGAGGCAGATTGGCTTACAGTCAAGCAGAAGACCACACCGGGTGCCACTTCCTTTCAGCTAGAACGGAAAACTGAGGCTCCAATTTGCCCAAGCTCAACGAAATTGGACAGTAGGAGTTTGGAAAAACGTTGCCTGTCTGAGAGAGTCTCGATTTCTGACTGCGTAATTCGGATGGTAGGTCAGAATTTGGAGTCAAAACAACATGAATGCATGGATCCATCCTGCCTTGTTTCAACGGTTCAGGCTGGTGGTGGGGTTGGTGTAATGGTGTGGGGAATATTTTCTTGGCACTCTTTGGCCCATTGGTACCATTGAGCATCGTTGGTTGCAACACCTTGTTTTATCTATGCCACGAAGAATTGAGGCAGTTCTGAAGCAAATGGGGGTCAACCCATTACTAGCATGGTGTTTTGTACCTATTAAAAGTGGCGAGTGAGTGTATTTACACAGCAATTTATAGCTCCGTAAGGGTTCCCAAGCACTCCTTATTGGGCAGTCGTCCCTAATCTCACGGGACACAAAACAAATAAGGCACTTGTGACACCGTCTGCAGCGGGTGACCCTTCTAGAAGAGTTGGGAAATCAAACCACCCCCCCATATGCTAACAAATACTAGATGAAATGTGTAACTTTGACTTTGAAGAAAGTAATAAAAATGCCTTAAAAATACTCTCCCCTACATAATTCTGCAATTTGCAATTCATAATATATTTTTGATAATCTTATGATTCTAAAGCAGGTAAGGTTTATTCACATTTCTTGTCAGACAGTGAGGAAAAAAATGCATATGTATTTTTTTATATGTGTATCTAAACTTCTGGTTTTCAACTGTATATCTATCTATATAATCAATCTTCCACTTGAATGGCTCAGTGAGAGCCGCAACGTCATATTGTACAAATGGAAATAAAACACAGTTTCTTCACCGTTTACCTGGTTGTGTCGGTGTTTATTTTCGTTAGATGTCGAAGTTTTGAGCCTAGGTCAGGCTCACATCGATGGGCACCCCACTATGTTCTCTTTTTTTTACTTTATTTTGGGCAGTGCTGCCCATAAAATATGGGTATATTAAGTTACTCTTAAAGAAATTGTACAATCTTTATGTATTCTAAATATCTTTGTTTTTGTTTCATCTATTTGCCGGAACTGGGAGTAACTACAAAAAGAAACGCCTCTGCTAGATGACCCAGTATCGCATTATGGTGAACCCATTCACATTCTTTATTTTAGCTTATTCGAAAGAATTTTTCCTGTTGAATTAATATGAGTCGACATTTGCTGCTTTCTCAACAACTGTTGGTCTCACTCAACCTGTGACCAGTACACACCAGAAGATGTTCAATCAGACTCCAACAAAATAACCCATTTGAAAGAGCAGTAAATGTGCTATCATTCAAAGGGGAAAAATAAAGGAAAATATAAGCAGTTTTCAGTTATTACTTGTTTACTGTCGTTTCTCTGCAGCCTGATGTTTTATAAGAGAACTTGTACTCGTTCCACAACAGTAAGGCAAAGGTCCATATTTTGTGGGGCTTATGGGGATGATTGTCTTTTGTTAAAGCCCATTCCTGAAATTTATGTGTAAAATCTGATGTAAAAAGGAAAAGAAACACACAATCTCAAATAATAAGAACGTCCTTATACTATTGCTGCTATTATTTTCCACTTCTCAGGGCCCAAGTCCACTACACGAATTTCATATTTTAAAGGGGGTCGTGTGAGAATCAAAAGAAAACTCACTTAAATGGCGGGAAGTATCAAAGATCAGCATTATATATATGTTCGGTGATTATAATATCTAATATACTATACATATCACTGCTATAACTAATATTCACTTATTGGTTCGCTTCCCTGACTTGGGCTTAGTGGGTGGAATCCAGCAGTCGTAGGCGCGCACTACTGAAAACTTCAAGTCAAGAGAACTGAGGGGAAAGCCCCACCTCCTTGCTATCTCAATCAGCATCAGCGCTGCCTGATGTCAATGGCGTACTCACTGGGCAGTTTATTTATAACGAGTCTTAATTTGTTGTTGGAGTGTCATATCTGAGACTTTGAGATTAATATGATTTCCAGTGATATTCAAGTTTTAAAATAAGCCTTATCGCCTTTCACCATTTTTTTTTAATACCAAAAAAAACATTATAAGAATTTGCTTTACATCGCATTTCTAAGACCAATAACGGTTTTCATTTTTTTAACCTAGGACCTGATTGAGCCAACTTTTCTTTTTGAAGCATCATCCAATTTTTTTTCTAGGAGGGCAAATTTTTTTTTTTTTTACAGTGTTCACTGTGCAGGATATTGTGTTAGATCAGACTTCCAGGGCCATGGCAATTGTTAATTTTTTCAACTTTTTTTTTATAATAGTTAGGGAAAAATGTTTTCATAGTTTCATATTTTTGTAAAGCCGAAAAAAGACGAGACGTCCATCCAGTTCAGCCTGTTGTGCTAAGGTGTTGATCCAGAGAAAGGCAAAAAACCCCAATGAGGTAGAAGCCAAATTGTCCTCATTTTAGGGAAAAATTCCTTCCCGACTCCAATATGGCAATCGGAAAAATCCCTGGATCAATGACCCCTCTCCAGAATCCTAGACACTATAACTTGTTATATTATTATGCTCCAGAAATGCATCCAAACCCTTTTTTGAACTCTGTTAGTGAATTCACCATGACAAGTTCCTCTGGCAGAGAGTTCCACAGTCTCACTACTCTTACAGTAAAGAATCCCTTTCTATGTTTATGTAGAAACTTTCGTTTCTCAAGATGTAGATGATGCCCCCTTGTTCTAGATACAGTCCTGGGTATAAATAAATCTTGAAAGAGATCTCTATATTGGCCTTTGATGTATTTAAACATATTTGTCCCCCCGAAGCCGTCTTTTCTCTAAACTAAATAACCCTAATCTTGCCAATCTTTCTGTGTACTGTAGTCCACCCAGTCCTTTTATTATTTTTGTTGCCCGCCTTTGTACCTGTTCAAGCTCTACAATGTCTTTCCTGTGCACTGGTGCCCAAAACTGTACACAATATTCCATGTGTGGTCTAACCAGTGACTTGTATCATGGGAGAGAATAATGTTCTCATCATGTGCCTCTATGCCCCTTCTAATGCACCCCATGATCCTATTTGCCTTGGAAGCTGCTGTCTTACACTGGCTGCAACAATTAAGTTTACTGTCCCCCAGGATTCCCAACTCCTTCTCCATCTCACTTTTACCCAACCTTTTTCCATTTAACATGTAGTCATGTAATGGATTTTTCCTCCCCATGTGCATAACCTTGCATTTATCTGTGTTAAACCTCATCTGCCATTTCCCTGCCCAGGCCTCCAACTTATCCAGATCCCTTTGTAATAACACATTATCCTCTATTGTGTTGATTACTTTACAGAGCTTTGTATCGTCTGCAAAGATCGATATTCTACTATGCAATCCATGTGTAAGATCGTTAATGAAAATGTTGAAGAGGATAGGGCCCAATACTGACCCTTGTGGTACCCCACTAGTAACAGCAATCCAGTCAGAGTATGTACCGTTAATTACTACCCTTTGTTTTCTATCAGTAAGCCAGTTGCTTACCCACTTGCACACGTTTTCCCCCAGTCCAAGCATTCTCATTTTACTTACCAACCTTTTATGTGGCACCGTATCAAATGCTTTAGAAAAATCTAGATATATGACATCCAGTGCCTCACCCCGATCCAGTCTAGCACTGACTCCCTCATAGAAGCTGATGAGATTAGTCTGACAGGACCGATGCTTCATAAAACCATGCTGGAACGGCGTTATACATTTATTTTCAGTGAGATACTCCAGGATAGCATCTCTGAGAAAACCTTCAAACATTTTACCTACAACAGAGGTCAAACTTACCGGCCTATAGTTTCCTGGATCACTTTTTGAATATTGGCACCACATTTGCTATGCGCCAATCCTTTGGGACATACCCCGTTATTAGACAGTCCATAAATATTAAGAATAGGGGCCTATCTATGACATCACTTAACTCCCTTAGGACACGTGGGTGTATGCCATCTGGACCTGGGGATTTGTCTATTTTAATCTTCCTAAGGCGGAGCTGCACTTCTTCTTGGGTAAGACAAGAAACTTTTAAGTTGGAGTTTACCTCATCCCTCTGTTCAATAGTAAGCTCATCCTCCTCGGTAAATACAGTGGAGAAAAAAGTGTTTAATAGGTTTGCTTTTTTCTCATCGCCCTCTACTGTCTCTCCCTCAGTATTTTTCAAAGGGCCAACATTTTCTGTTTTAATCTTTTTACTATTTATATAGTTAAAAAATATTTTGGGGTTAGTTTTACTTTCTATGGCGATACGTCTTTCCGTCTCCAGCTTTGCTTCCTTTATCTTTATTTTACACACTATTTTTTTCCCTATAGCTTCTTAGTGCCTCTTCACTACCCTCCTGTTTTAGTAGGTGAAACGCTTTCTTTTTGTTTTTTATTGCCTCTTTTACATCCCTGTTGATCCACATTGGGTTTTTCCTGTTTCTAATTGTTTTATTACCATAAGGTATGTACCTCTCACAGTGGTAGCCTAGGATGTTTTTAAAAATATCCCATTTATTATTAGTTCTGCCATATTTAAACACATTGTCCCAGTCAATACGGTTTAGGGCCTCCCTAAGCAGAATAAAATTAGCCTTCCTAAAATTCAGTGTTTTTGTGGCTCCTTGACAAAAAACTCTATTGAAGGATAAACGGAAATTTATTATATTATGGTCACTATTTCCCAGGTGCCCCTCAACCTGAACCTTTGTTACTCTGTCAGGTCTATTAGTCAATATTAAATCTAGAAGGGCCTTTCCTCTAGTCGGTTCTTGCACCATTTGGCAAAGGTAATTATCATTAGTTATTGACAAAAACCTGTTTCCTTTGTGAGAGCTACAGGTTTCAGATTCCCAATTGATGTCTGGATAGTTAAAGTCGCCCATAATAATAACCTCATTCTGATTAGCCGCCTCATCTATTTGCCTGAGGAGTACATCTTCTATGGGTTCTGTTATACTTGGGGGCCTATAGCAGACCCCTATTAGTATTATATTGTTATTGTTACCCCCATGTATATTTACCCATAATGATTCCACTTGTTCATTACCTGTACCTATATCTTCCCGCAGTGTTGGCTTCAGACAGGATTTTACATAGAGACAGACACCTCCCCCTTTCCGGTCTTTACGATCCTTTCTAAATAGACTGTAATCCTGTAAGTTAACCGCCCAGTCGTAGCTCTCGTCCAGCCATGTCTCTGTTATCCCCACTATGTCATATTTTTCTTCAGCTATTAGTAATTCTAGTTCATTTATTTTGTTGGTCAGACTCCTGGCATTGGTCAGCATGCAATTTAGAGATGTTTTGTTTTTTTCTAAAGTAATTTTTAGACCCCCCAGAAAGCTTAAAAATGTGATTGTTTGAACTAAATACTGCAGTGCTCACATACTACAGTATATTTAAAGGGAATCTGTCACATAGGTTATGCCCCCCTTGCTGAGGATAGCGCATGCTAGTATTAGACATGCTGTTTCTACTGATGTGTTCCTTAGGGTATGTTCACACAACTTATTTTGGAGCGCATTTCGCTGCATATTCCGTAGCGTACTACACTTAAAGGAGTTGTCTCCCTTCAGAGTTTCAGAGAATGCATGAATGAAATACTCTGTCACTTTCTGGTTCAGACTGACTCATTTGCATACAGCTCCTTGCTTCTACAGCTCCTTGCTGTGCTGTGCTTTCAGATGCTAATTAGATCAGATTAGCTTCTCAAACTACTAACAGGACTTCTTATCTGATCAGCAAAACAAAAGCCGTAATTACAGTTCTGTTTATTTTACATGAATCAAACTTTTTACTGCTCAGCAGCACAGGACACTGCTGTGACCTGTGTGATGACATCACTCACTGCTATCTCATAGAACAAACAGCAGGGGGAGAATTGTTTACAGGTCAGTTACTGAGGGAACTGAAATAGCCAGGGAGGTCATAAATTCACTTGTATCTTCTTAGGGAAAACAGAGGAACAAAGCAATATATTTGGAAAATGTCTTTATTTTGTGTTCCCTACAATTTGAAAGCTATTCTTTGTAGCGAGACAACCCCTTTAATACGCGGGGAAAGGCGCCCCATAATTACGGTAATCCATAGCTCTTAGGCTATGTTCACACGGCTTAAAATAGGACATATTTCAGTCTGTAATTACGCGCCGGAGTGCGCAAATTATGGGTGGAATACGTCCTAGTCATTACGGTAATCCACAGTTCTTAGAGAACTATGGATTACGTCTCCTCTCCCTGCTCGGCAAATACGCCGAGGGGGGAGATAAGTGACATGTGAATTACCAGCGGCGTATACGGCGTAATTACGCCCTGCATTTAAGCCGTGTGAACCTAGCCTTAGAGAACTATGGATCACGCCTCCTCTCCTCGCTCGTACAATACGATCGTATTGTATGTTTGGGGAGATAAGCGACATCAATTACTTGCTGCGATTACGCACGCCTCGGGAGTACGCGCTGATCAGCGCGAGCTGCCGAAACACACGATGTACTGCGGCGCGTACTGTATGCACCGCAATACATCGTGTGAACATACCCTTATTCTTTAAGGTGCTTCAGAGCATTTACTGTTCAAATCTAGCAGTTTGTAGCCTGTTTTGCTAGAGAGTAGTCCACTTAATTCAAGAGCAGGCGTTACAGGGACTTCTAGGGCAAGTACTTCTGTTGTTCCCCCTCCCATTGTTTTTGTTATAGAGCTCACTACTTAATTATATTGAACTTTAATTGATACTCATTAAAGATTATTTACCTGTTCTGCTTTGCAAAATCAGACAGAGCGCCCTTTACTCCTCTCCTTCCTGTAAACTACGTGACGTCCATTGATCACATGGCCTCAATGGATGTCATCACTCTGTGGTTGTGCTTTGAAGCCAGGCTCAGCTCAGAAACACTCCCTTGTAGCTGGTGTGACCTGAGCTGAGAACGATCTTGATGCCTCTAGTGACTCATAAGTCACTATATAAACAGAGGTGCTGACGGGGATGTAATAATTTAAGCAGAGTAGGAGAGGAAGGGTAGTATACACTAATGTGGACCCATACAGTGATAATTATGTGTACATAGTGAGCATTAGGACCTCTGAGATGATCCAGTGGCAGTCAGAAATAAAAAAAAATAAAAAAAAATCTGCCTGCTGCCCTTTAGATAGTAGTGGTGCCAGGGTAAAAAGCATCATGAGACGCTGCCCTGACACCACTGGCTGCAGGAAATATGCCACATTTCCTATAGCAGGCACACATCTTTCACATGATGAAAAACTGATTGCTGATGTGACATCACCCACCTTTCTTGGATGCTAGATAGGCTATCCAGTGTACAGGAAAATTGAGTGATACCACCTTCCCTACAGTAAACAGTTACAATGATGGGATAGCTGTGTACCGGCAGTGGAGAATATACAACACATACATAGAAGTATATAAACCAAATTATATAGTTGTAAATGTATTACATTTATCATATGAAAAGGAATTTTTTTTTTTTTTTTTACAAACCGAGTGGTGCACAGTCCTACACACAGCCTGCTGCAGGCAACCAGAAAGTGAACTGGAACAGAGATGCAGGGAGAATGAGGTGTACATGTTTGAGAATGATGATCTAATGGTGTACAGGGCAGGGCTGAACAGTGCTAGGAGGATATGGGGGCGGGTGCAGGGAAGCTCTAGATTGTAACTGCAATGCATTGTGGGACTTGTAGGAAAGAGCTGCTGGGGAACTACTGACCCTCCCACAAACAGGAAGTTTCACTGCAAAAACTGTATGTCATGATACATAATAAAGAGGAAAAAGAAGAGACAGACATGAAGATAGTGGAATACCTTTACTTTTCAATATAAATGCTGTTTATAGTGTTCTATAAAATCATTAAACTCATGGATAACCCCTTTAATTTTTTACTGGAACACAGTAGAGGTTACCAGGTAAACACAGCTCATTATTGAGAAGACGTTAACGTGAATCACGCATTGGGGATCATGGCCAGGACTGCTCTAGAGGTATTTTCATATGCATTAAATTATTACTTCAATCATTTATGGCACTTGTATATTTTAACCATCTTATGAACCTGGATATTAAGTGTGGGCATTATTAACATCAATATATTGTGTATACACTAAATGATCTTAATTAACACTTGCACTTTTTTTTATTACTCCATGAATGCGATTATGGATTGTTGGCATCACTATTAGCTACATATAATTTGACTTAAATGCACTTACATACCATTCATATATATTCTAAGTATTATTACCGTTAGCTTATGTATGGATCATGGGTGAAATGATATATAATTATGGATATATTAATTGAGGTATATAACTCACAGAACTAAACTTATTCCCAGTAAAATATAAATTACTTTATTGATATGCATTAAAATATAGCTAGACAATGATACCCCAAAGATATAGCAGACATCAACAGCAATTAACCTAAGGCAGAGTATTAGAAACTACAATACGGAGTAGTTACTTAACAGTCAGTATATAATGACACACTCACGGTTCTGGAGATCAAAAAGATGACTTTGTTCAATACTGTAGATAGTATAAGGTATCCAATGCAAAAATATATATTTGATCCCAATTCTGAAAATCAAAAGGATGACTATATCCAATATTATAAGTAATCTAAAACCCCTAGTAAAAAATTATACTAAGCTTACTCTACTAAAGGAAGAGCACCCGCCACGAAAGGGGCGACTCCGCCTATCTGTGTCTGACCCTAAAACTAATGAGTCATAGTAATACAAAAATAGAAAAAAACGTTCCAACGCGTTTCACAAAGAAAATCATCAGGGGCAATGATGCCTACAGATAAGAAAAAATGGTATTGTCTATTGATGTGATGCCATGAAGAGCAATAATAGGGGTTATTTTAGCAATTTGGAAATTTGTCTTTATCTGAATAAAAAAAAGATTTTATCGTATGTTAGCCATGAAGGCAAGAATCAGACTATTTCCTTTTCTTTCATCTAAGGTCAGTTGCTAGTGGTGGAAAAGAGTCAGCCATCCAACAGTTGGGTCGCCCTTGTAGTAGCGAATAGTCCGCTTACTATATAAGGCAGTGTTTCTCAACTCCAGTCCTCAAGACCCACCAACTGGTCAAGTTTTCAGGATTTCCTCAGTATTGCACAGGTGATATAATTATTGTCAGTGCATTATGTGGGAGATCCTGAAAACATGACCTGTTGGTGGGTCTTGAGGACTGAAGTTGAGAAACACTGCTATAAGGGATCAGCACATGGCGAACATTTGACAGATAGTAACATGTTCCAAAGATGAGATCATGTGGATCAGGTCGACATCCGAGTGGGGAGAGCAGAACACCTAGATGCAAGTTTCTTTTAAGTTCCACGCTGCTACATTTTGAACATCATTCCTCTGACTGTTGTCATTTTGACAGTGACTTTGTATGGTGTTTTAGGTCCCATTGAGTTTAGATTTTTTTATCTTAATATAAATAAAGTTAGATCTTTTAATAAGGAGCTATTTTTTTTTTAATACATATTTTAATTTTGTGATTTATCATCGGGAGAGATTGTTTATGTTGCTGATAAACCTTTAAGAGCTCTGTAACCTTGTGCACTGCTATTCTGAAACCTCCATCACTAATGTCCCTCTAACAGGCTCAGCTACGAATAGAAGATGCCAATCACGGTTGCAGAAGCACCCATGTATTAACCAGTTAGCTCGAGTCTGAAGCAAGTTGTGGCTCTCTAAAACAGCATGGTGAGAACACCTCTAACTTTACTACGTGGGTTGGTACAATTACGATGATACCAAACTTGAATAGTTTGTTTTACTACCTTTATACAACAGGTAGTAAAACATAAAAAAAAACTGTTTTATATTGCTATATTCTGAGAACCATAATTTTTTTTGTATACTGTACAGAGCGGTGTAAAGGATTTTTATGGGATGAATGGACATTTTTGTGTGTACACATTTTAGGATTCATATGACGTTTTGATTACTTTTATTCCTTTTTGGTGCAGTGGGATAAACAAAAGTGCAATTCTCACTTTTTTTTCCAGTTTTCACTTATTTTTTAGCTTTCATTGTGGGGGTTAAATAACATGTCAGTTTTACAACCAATATCAAATTATGTACTACATCGTAGACAGACCAGATGCTTTTAATATTTTCCCAGCTGTAACCGCACCAATTGGTACCCCACGACCGCCGTGTGGTGCCAATAAAGGACAGAGGAAGCCTCTTCCCTCTGTGAAACTCCTTAGATGAGTGGTCACTAAAGACCACAGCATCTAAAGGGCTAAACATCCGGGATGACAGCAAACTCCAGTCTTCGCGGTCAGAGCAGGTCTCCAGCTGCAATTTCCAGTCTGTCTCCTATAGCGACAATGTGGGCACAGCTTGAGCCCACATGAATGCCATACATTTATGGAATGGCAATTACAGGAACCGCTTCCTGACCATGGCATACAGTTACATGTTAAATGTTGTTAAATGGTTAAAGGGGTTTTGCCAGGACGTGCCTTAGGGGCCGTTTACACGGCAGTGGACAAAAATCCCGGGCCGGTTTCCCGGGGCCGGGTATTTGTCCGGTTTTTGCGGCCGTCCCCAGGGGGCCACGGGGGGGGGGGGGGGGGGGGGGAAACGGCTTTTCTCCCCCGCGATGGGGCGGAAACATTCCTCCCCCCCCCCACGAGATGCACATTTTTGAAAAAAAAACCGCCGGACGGAAAACCCGTGAGTGGGGACGGCTGCAGGGTTTTTTCCCCTAAGCAAAAATTGTGCTTTTTTCCCCCCCGGGGTTTTTCCGCGGTCTAAAAAAACCGAAAACCCGGGGCGGAAAGACGGGCCAAAAACCCCGTGCAGTGGGGGACTTGCCCTTATCTGTTTAAAAAGGGCAAATGTAAAAAAAAAGCCCAAAGCTGAGCGGGGGGCGAGAGACACACCAGAGCACAGAGCCAAGCATAAGGGGCCCGTGGAAATGTTCATAAAAAACCCAAAAACACGATTTTTCTCCACAGCAGCTTAAAAAGTTTTTCTTCATGTTCTCCGCCCTCAAATAAAGCAGGGATCAATAGATAATAAACACTAAAATATTGGATTTCTGTATACAAAAAAAACATATTTCTCCCCTGGGTCCCTTGAAAGTTTCCCCTTTCCAGCCCCCTTTTGTCAGATAAGAATTTGTTTTCTGCGAAAGCCGGGTCCAGGGTTCTTGTCGGGTTCGTATCAAATTTGAAGCTTTAAAAATTTAAACAAAGGGAAAGGTAAGGCACCTATACCCACTCAGGGTGAAATTATTTTTAACCCTATTTTTAAAAAAAGGGTGATTAAAAAACCCATTTTGGGGGGACCCACATCAACATTACATCGGGGAAAAAACCCCCTTTAAAAATTAATTTTTAAAGGGTTTTTAATGAAACATTCTGTTAAAACCCGATCATGGCCCAACAGAATTGTGGGAGTAAAAAGAAATTCTCTTGAGGTTTGAACTCATTTGCTCCCAAAAAGGAAACCAAGAGATGCATTAAAAAGGCCCAAACAAGTTTTGTTTTACACAACTTACTAAAAACCCCTGGATAATCTCAAAATTTCCCCCAAAAATAGAAATATTTTTGAAGTTTTAGCGTACCCGGCCCCAGAAAAACAATAATTGGTCTTCTGCATAAAAGAAAACCTTTTAAACCTAAAGAACCATATAAAAAACCAACAACTTCTGTTAAGCCCCTCAAAATACTAAAAATCGGTTCTATTTTTTAGGGCCCACCCTCCTTAAAATGCCCACCCCCCCACCTCCTCCTTCCATAAAAACCCTGCAAACCTGCTTGTTTATTTTTTTGTAAGTCTTTTTCCTGCCCCTTTTTTTAAAGGTGCTCTATGGAACGCCCGACCATCTGCAAACAAACTCACTGTTTGTTCGCCCATTTTTCTCCCCCAACTCCCTCCCCCCTTGCGGGGCCCTCCAACAAAAACCCAGGGGCTCCAGCCATTTTACACCGCTTCACTTGCCCCCCTCTCCCCCAAAGGTGGCCTACACTTCACCCCCCAACCCCCAGACCTGAGGGGGGGGGAAAAATTAAAAACAGGACGGGGGGCTTTTCCCCTTTTACCCCCCTTTTTCTTTTTCCCTCCATGGGCCCCCCCCATTTTTTCCGGGTTTTTAAAATTTTCCCTTTTTTACCCCCTCCCCCCCCAATTTTCCCTTTTTTTGGCCGGGCCCCCACATTCCCAAAAACCCCCCAAAACCCTTCCCATTCCCCCAGCCCTTTTTCCATCAAAGTCGGGGTTGTTTTCCCGCCCCCCTGGCTCAACCCCCCAAATTTTTCGGGATCTTTTTGCTGCTGGCCCCCTTCACTTCTAAAATCCCCACTCTCACAGGGGTTTTTTCCCAAACATCCCCATCGTTTTACCCCATGTCTCCTTCTGCCTTTTCCCGTTTCTTTTCCAAAAACCTCTTCCTTGGCCTTTTTGGGCATTTAGGGACTCTCCCCCCCCAACAAGGATGGGAAACTCTCGGGGTTTTGGGTTTTCTTTTATCTTTCCCTAAATTTTCCCAAACCCTTTCACAAATTTCCCCTTATCTCTCCGACCAAAAATTTTATCTCCTTCATGATCCCCTAATTCTCAGCCTTCTCTGGACAAACCTGGGTCATCACAACCCCTTTTCCAAATATCCGGGGGATTAATACTCAGGGAACCCCCACAGACCCCCATACCCGTCCCCCCCATTGCCCCCAATCTCCTCCCTTTTCCTTCCCGCCAGGCGTCAAAAGGTTTTCAAAAGAAAATTCAAACCCCACCCTGGACATGTTGGCCCCCCCAAATTTACACACCCCACCACCAGAGTCAGACGCCCGCCCGCCTTGGCAACTTCTAGGGCTCGCAATCTGCAGCGCTGTTCCCGGGGTGGCCCCACGTCTGTGGAGAAAGTTTGAAGCTTTCCGCAGACTTTTCCACAAAAAAATTCATGCCTCAGGACTTATCCCCACGGCCCCTTCACCGCACCAAACAAAGGGAAAATTTCATTCCCCCTTTTTCTCAACACTACACAACAACCAAAAAAGCCTCGACACCCCTTTCCCCTTTTCCCTCCTAAGGCCTAAAGCTCGGACCCCGTTTTCTGAACCCCCTGTGCTGGAAAACCCGGGCCCCTTTTACTTTAAAGAGAAAAATTTTAAAAAATCCGGCAAAAAAATCTCCCCAGGGCCCCAATTAAAAATTTCCCATCCCATCCCGGATGCCCTTTTTAATCCCACTCTCAGCCCCTTGACCCGACACAGGGGGAAGGAAAGTTTTCCCCGGTTCTCCTGTCGGATGCCCCACCCCTGCTCTACTGACCCCCATTCCCTCCCACCTCGGGCCAAATCTATTTCCCAGCGACCTTTTCTCACCCCTTTCTGCAAACTGTAACCTCCTCCTCTCCCCACTGGGATCTTTCCATTTCCTTTTAAAACACGCCAATTTATAACCCCTTTACTTTTAAAAAAAAACCCCCTTGGGGCCCCCGTCTTGCCCCTTTTAATTTTCCGAAACCCGTCTCAAAAAAACCCTTCAAACTCAAAACTCTGGGCCCTTGGTCCCACTCTAGGCTTATCCGCTACCTCTACTAACTCTCTTCTTTACCCTCTTTCAAACAATTTTTTCCCCACCCTAACTCCAAAAACTCAGGGAAAATAAATCCCCTTTCTGACTTTCTCTTCAACCCTCTCTCAGCGAATTTACACGGTTATCACCAACCCCCCTCCTCAACATGCTCAGGGGCCATTGGCCCTCCGGACACCGGGTTTTTGTTTGGTTTCCCTCTTACCTGTCTGATCCCCTTTCCCTTAGGGTTTTTCTTTTTTCGGATTACCTCCCTTTTCCCCCTTGTGTTTTAGTTCCCCGGGATCCCTTTTAGGTCCCTCTCCTCTTTTCATTTTTACAAAAGCCCCCATTTGGGCAAACCATGGGGAGATTCGGCTTTCCATTACCAAACTTTTATGCTGATGGCCAAAACCCCAATTAAAACACCTCCCACCCCTACATTAGTCCAAATCCTTTCCCAAAAAACCAGTGACTTTTCTGTCCGCTGTCTGACATCATGTCCTCTCTCCATCTGAAATAAAAAGGATCACCCAAAACTTTTACTTCTTTTTTTTCTTTCCATCTACTAAACCCCCCCCCCCCCCCCAAACCCCGCTATTTCTATTTTTGTATGTGGTACCACCATTTCTCCAAGGGAGAGGCCCGCTGTCCGGGGGTTTTAATTTAGATTCTGATCTGACCTTTTTCCCCATATATCCAATCCCTTGCCCGCTCCCCGTCACCTGCCCTCGAAAAATCTCCAGAATCGCTCCCATTTCTCACTGTTTGGAAAACCCAAATTCCCAAACCCAAAAGGGGGTCACCCCTTTTTTTTTTCTCCCTCTTGTACTTTCAACTACTGGGTAAACCGGGGCCCCCCCCTCCCGCCCGACTCCCCCCTCCTTTCCCAAACTGTCCTGAAAAGCTAGCAGCCCGGGTTTCCCCTTTCTCTCCGCCGCTATAAATAAAAGCCTTAACCCCTTTTTCAGCAATGCAATGGTTGCCCCCTTTTTACAAGGATACATTAAATAACCTCACCTTCCACCCATTTTTAAAACTCCCCCAAAACGCTGCACCCCCCTAAACCCCCTCCCTTGTCTTTTACCCCCCGAAACCCCCTCCTCCCTCTGCTGCTGATACAGGTTAAAACTCATTCATCAGGGAACCCCCCATTTCCCTTCCAAAATTTCACAGTGCGGAACCATTCTCTGGAAAAATGCCCCGCGGGGGGGATCAGGCCCCCATTCACAAAAACCCCCCCCTTTTTAAGGGGGCCCCGAGAAAACTTCTTCTCAGTTGGCCCTACCAAAAATCCCTAATGGGTACAAAACAAAAAATTTTTTTACTCCCCACACTAGGGCCCCACAGAATTTTTGTAAAGATGTACTGTAGGGTGGGCAAGGGTTATCCCTTTTTTATCTAAACTCCCCCTATTTTTGAAATAAGGGTGGACCATTGTAAACTTGGCCATTCTTACCGTTTTGTTTCACCCCTAAAACCCCCCAATAGATTGTAAAACTACACCTTTTTGGGGCTATTTTTTAAAATTCTTTTCTTGTGAAAGCTGTAAATTTTAACCCCTTTAATTTTTTAAAGTGTCGAAATATTATTGGCCCCTAAACAAAGATTAAATTTTTTTTGGGAAATAAAAACCAACATAAATAATCAAAAAACATTACACCATTAAAACTTCCAAATTTTTGGGCCTTTAGGGGTAAATTTTAATTTTTTTTCTGCAACAGGAATTTCAAAAGCCAAAACCCTTCAACTCCATTAAAAAAACCACAGATCTTTAAATCAAGACCCGTTTAAAGCTTTCGCAGGGATCAATTGGGAAAACAGCTCTCCCTATTTTTTCTCTAAAATTTTCAGGGTTTTTTGCAGACAAAAACTTTTAAGTTTTGGGCAGTGGGTTGGTAGGCCAAAAAAAAACCAAATTTAAAGAAACCAGTTTTGGGTTTCCCGCAGAGCCCTTTTTTTTTAAAATTTGCAGGTGTAAATTTTTGTGAGAATAACTTTTTGATTTCTTTCCTATCCAAGTGATTCAGAGACGTTTTCCCCCGTGAACCCCATTTTGGGGTTTTAAGTTAATTTAAAACATTTTCGGGCCATACAATCCTTTAAAACAAAATATCAAAAAATTTTGGAAAAAAATTTCCAATTTTAAAAAAGTTCAAAAATTTTTTTGCATTGGTAAGGAAAAAGTTTTTTACATTTACATGGAAAAACCCTAAAGAAGCCTTTTAAATATCATACATGAAAAAAAATGATTCCCCCGGTTTTAAAAATAATTTTTATCAAAAAAAAGCTTAAAGCTCCCACAACTTTTAAGTGATCTAAAGGGCGGGCAGGTTCCCCCCCCCTAAAAACTTTACCTCTTTAAGAGCCAAATCCAGGCCTCCCCCCTGGGTCAACCCGACCTTTCCCTTATCCAGGAGGAAAAAAAATTAAAAAAAAAAAAAACCCAAAACCCGCAAGCTTCAACCCTTTTTTGACCCGCCGGGGAAAGTGGGTGTAGTGCGAAAACCAAAAAAGGAGGCCACCCCTTTCCTCCCCCCTATAATTAAAAGCATTTTACACCCAAAAACAAACGTTTGGGTTTTATGTATGAAAGATAGCAAAATTTCTTTTTTTAGGGAATTTTTTATGTAAAAGTATTTTCCCTTTTTGCCAGTCTTTTTGCCGCTGGTAGTTGGGGGTCCGTTTTAAAATATAAATGTTTCCCCAAAACCTTGCCAAACGGCACCCCCGGGGTTTTCCCTTTTGGGTTTTTTCAAAGGGAAAGTTTTTTTTTTTTGTTTCAGAACCTTTTGTTTGTAAATTTTTGGGGTATATTTTTTTAATCTATATGGGGGGGAAAAGGGGGGCCTTTCCCTTTTTGGGGTTTTTTTCAAAACGCCCCCCCTTTCACAGGCGGCCAAAAAAAATGCAGTTTGCGGGTTTTGGGGTTTTTTTTTTTTTTTTTCCTCTCTGATTTTGGGTCTTTGAGAGGGAAAAGGGTAGCTAGGACGCCCGACCTTGGGGATCACCTTGAAAAGGGCGGGGCAGCTTTAAAAATTTTTTGATCAAAATTGTGAACCGAAAATCTCAAAGTTTTTTCATGTATATAAGATAGCTCTACACTCAAAATAGTTTATAACTAGCAACTACCATATTTCTACTGTAGTTTGACAGTTTTTTTTTTTTTTTTTTTTTTTAATTTTTACCACATTAGGGGGCTTAGCAATATAGTAGTCATTTTTCACATTTTCAGGAAAATTAGCAAAATCGATTTTTTTTTAAGGACCAGTTCTGATGTGGTATTGAGGGGCCTGTATGTTAGATGACCCCCATCTAAGAAACTAGATCCCTTAAAGTATATATTTTTTTTTTTTAAATTTAGGAAGTTTGTTATCCCTTTAGGTATTTCACAGAAATTAAAGCAAAGTGGAGGTGAAATTCCAAAATTTCACCTTTTTTTGCAGATTTAAAATTTGTATCCATTATCCACTGGAACACGGTAACTGTGACCAGGTAAATGCAACTCAACATCATTTCCCCAGATTCTGCCGTTTTCAGAGATATCCCATATGTGGCCCTAGTGCACTATTTGGCTCAACCACAAGCCCCAGAATAGGAGGAACACCTACTGGACTCCTTTTCATTAAGATTTTATTTAGGCACCATTTCAGGTTTGCGGACACCCTGAGGTGCTAAAACTTAATAAACTCTCCTAAAAAGACCCCATATTGGTAATCACACCCCTTAAGGAATATATCCAGAGGTGCAGTGAGTATATCGAACCCACAGTTTTTTCACAATTTTTTTTAGCATTAGGCTCTGAAAAAAAAAATAATTTTTTTTCCAACAATCTGCAATTTTAGCTGAAAATGTTTAATTTTTACATGGACTCCTGGAAAAAAAAGCATCCCAAACTGTGTTACGCTTTTTCTTCCAAGTTCGGCAATACCCGACAAGTGTGTGTAAACTGCTGTTTGGGTGCATGGCAAGGTATACAAGAGAAGGAACGCTATTTGGCTTTAGGAATGCAGATTTTGGTGGACCATGTTGCATTTCCAAAGCCCCCAAAGTACCAGAACAGGTGAAACCTTCCAGAAGTCGCCCCATTTTGGATTCAACACCACTTATGGATCTCATCTAGAGGTATATTGTGCATTTTGGGTGCACAGGTGTTCTGTAGTTTTTCTTAGCATTGGGCCATGAAAACGGGGGTTAGAGGGAAGGAAACATAGTTCCGCCATTGTTTTTTGGGCTTCATTTTTACAATGTTAGCCGTACGGGATAAATGACAGGATAACTTTACTATGTGGCTCAGTACAATTGCAATGATATATATTTTATACAGTTTTTTTGTGTTTTATTACTTTTACACAATAGAAATGCATTTATAAAATATTAAATTTTTAGGTCGTCATAGTCTGACAGCCATAACTTATTTTTCTGTATATGGAGCTGATCATGGGTTTATTTTTTGCGGGAGGAGTTGATGTTTTTATTGGTACAATTATGGGGTGCATCTGATGCTTTGATCACTTTTTATTAAGGTTTTTGTGAGGCATTTTGAACAAAACATAGCAATCCTGGTAGTGTGCTTTATTTTTATTTTTTTACAGCGGTCACCGTGCGGTATAAATGACATGCTAGCTTTACTCAGCAGGTTAATACGATTACAGCGATACCCAATTTGTATATTTTTTATGTTTTACTGCATTTATTCAATTAAAACCCCTTTTATTCAAAAAGGAACACACGTTTTTGCATCACCACAGTCTGAGACATAACTTTTTTATTTTTCTGTGTACAGAGCTGTATAGCAGCTAGTTTTTTGGGGGATGTGTTGACGTTTTTATTGGTATCATTTGATCACTTTTAAACCCGTTTTTTGGAAGGCAGTGTGAAGAAAATACTGCAATCCTAGTGGTTTTTTATTTTTAACAACGCTCGCCATGCAGTATCCGTGACAAGTTAGTGTTATTCCCTGGGTCGAGAAGATTACGGCGATACCCAATTAAGATAGTTTACGTGGAAGCACTTTTTTTATTGTCTAAAACAATATTTATGCATCGCTGTCTTCTGATAGCCATAACTTTTTTTTATTTTTCTGTATACAGAGATTTGTATGAATTTTTGATCACTTTTTATTCCATTTTATGTGCTGCGGGATGAACAAAAAAAAATTAAAAATAAAAATAACTCGCAATTCTGTGACTTTTTTGTTCTTTTACGGCGTTCACCGTGCAGGTTAATTAACATTACAAATTTAGAGGGTGGGCCGTTACCCATGCAGCGATACCAAATATGGTACGATTGGCGTTTGTAAAGGGGAAAAGGGCGGTGTACGTGTTATTTTATTTTTCGTGTTTGTGTTTTATTGTTCACTTCCCCCCCCCCCCCACACTTTTCCCCATCAGGAATATGTAACAGCAATCCGAAGCGATCCATAGCGACTGTCAATCACCATGCCCACAATGCATTGCGAGCATGGTGACATCACCAGACAGCCCAGATGTGTTCGCAAAGCATCCGGGCTGTCGGATGAGTGGACCAGTAGCTGCGCTGTAGCCGAAACCAGAAGCTCCTGCCCAGCTGCTATCTCATGGCCTCCTGCCTTTACTCTGTTGTGGCTGTTCCACTCAGTCCCTCTTAGGCTATGTTCAGATGGCTGATTCACGCCGTAATTGCGGGATGGATTTCGCTTGCAATCACGGCGTGTGTACGGGGGCGGGGGGCCGGCAGCTGGCTGGCCCCATAGACTTTCATTATCCACGGCACGTATCCCGCCGGCATAATGTGCATGTCACTTTCTCCCCGCTCGCCGTATTATGGAGACGGAATCCATAGTTCTCTATGAGAACTGTGCATTACCGTAATGACAGGGACGGAAAGGATAGTGAATTTAAATCTGATCTGTCTCCCCAAAACAAAACCTCTTTAGTGGATTTAACGAATAAATTAAGAACTTTATATCTCCCTAGATATGACTTCAGTTTAGCCAAGTTGAAGTGGCAATATTTTTTTTTTTACTTATTAAATTTTTTTTATTGAAGAAAATTTTGTTTACAGAGGAAGAAAAACAGGACATAGTCCAGAATATAACCCACACAAAAACAGGTAGAACAACAACAAGCCATGTAGTACCAGGAAATTAAAAGCAAAACATCATGCATGATAAACAAAGCAGATAAGTCTACATCTTTAAAACCACAGTTTCTCTTTTTATATAAGCAATTCAATTAAATTATAAATAAAAGTACACAGTTAAGGAAGTAAACAGAGCAATAATTACAAAAAGTCTAGCTCATCCAAATCTCCCACTTTCATCTCTGTTTCGACACTAAGTGGGGGGGAATTATGAGATTCAATTCGCTGTGAAATTGCATATTAACCCTATTGACAACCTCTATGAAGTTTGGTGTGAGGGATGACTTCCAATAACTAGCAATGGCGAGTCTGGTAGCAATTAAAATATGTTGAATCACCGTTTGATAAGAATAAGGGATTTCATCCATACCAATGTCTAATAATGCAAGTTCTTGTGTAAGAATAAAGTGTGGACAATATAATTGCTGAATCAAACCCTCTACCCTGATCCATAAAGTTGTAATCACTGGGCATGACCACCACATATGTGACAAAGAACCAGCCATACCGCAGTTCCTCCAGCACATCTTAGAAGATCCTGGGAAGATATGGGCAGTTCGAACTGGAGTAAGATACCACCTAAGGTGAATCTTCCTTGAGAGGGCCAAGTGATTAATGCACTTTGAGTGCTTAGAGGTTGAGATCACCGCCTTCCACCATTCCTCTACCGAGAAGGATTTAGACATCTCCACTTCCCATTTGAGCATGTAGTCTAGTTTAACACTCCCGTCTGCATCCGTTAACGTAGCATAGGCAGCCGAAAGGCCCTCACATGGCGATGGTTATCCAACAGAAAGTAATGGAAGGGGGATCTGGGCAATGTAGATAAAAAGCTAGGTAATGCGGAAACTGCATGCCTAATCTGCAGATAAACATATAACCGAGTTAGGTAAAGAGAACTGGGAAGCAAGATCCTCAAATGTCCTAAAAACACCTTCAGAAAATAGGTCCCCAAGCACCCAAACTCCTCTGGAAATCCAAGGCTCTAAACGGATGTCTGGAATAGCTCCATATAACAGAGACAGGGGGGAGTATTTCCTACTAATATGTATTTTACGTTTACCCGCTATATGTTTCTGCCACACAGCAAGCAAATGTTGGGTGGTAGCTAGGGCGTAGTGCGAGGAGGGGAGTTGAGGAAATCCCAATAAAGTTGCCATAAGGTGGTCCTAAACAGAGCCCGAGGATAACAACGCATTTCAATATTTGTCCAATGGTGTAAATGAGGGACATTCCAATGGAGAAAGGCCGGTTAGTTGAAGTGGCAATTTTACTTACAGGGAGACAGGCCCAGTAAATTGTTAGCGAGACGAGTTAAACAAGTTCATGCTAGAACTACAATTACTCATCTTTTCATCTCGAATGGTACCAAGAATATAAATCCAATAGATATCTCCAATCACTTTGCAAGCTATTATGCCGATCTCTATAACCTACACCATAGCGAATGTCTTCCCTCTCCCTCTAGTGAACAAATGAATGTCTTTCTACAGTCTGTAGACCTCCCAATTCTAACTAGCTCCCAGCTAGAAAACTTAAGTAAGCCCTTTTCTTTAGAAGAAATCCAAAAGGTAATTTGTTTCAGCAAAACGAACAAAGCTCCTGGACCTGACAACCTTACTAACCAGTGTTACCAGCTTTTCTCAGATATTATTTCCCCTTACTTAACGGCACTTTGTAATGAAATAGTCTCCAATAAAGGACCATTAAAGGAACTCCTTACTGCCATTATCACTATTCCCAAACCTGGAAAAGCATGAGATCAGCCCTCTAATTACAGGCCTATCTCCCTTTTAAACTCAGACATTAAGATATATGCCAAACTTATTGCCACCCGCCTCAACTCGGTATTACCATTTCTGATTCATAACGATCAAGTCGGCTTTGTTCAAGGGAGGCAAGCTAGAGATGCTACTAGACGCTTACTGGATCTCACCCAAATTGCTGGCTCCAGATGTGGCCTTTCTGTCTCTCAATGCAGAAAAAGCCTTCAATAGGGTCAATTGGGCTTATATTCACTCCATTCTAATACGATTTGATATATCAGGCTTTCGTTTTGACGCAATCATGTCCCTTTACATTTAACCCTCAGCACAGGTCCTTACTTCTGGTTTTCTTTCCTCTCAGTTTAATATTTCTAATAGTACATGTCAGGGTTGCCCTCTTTCCCTTTGGATTTTTGTTTTGTGTATGGAGCTCTTGGCTGAGCATGTTAGATCCAATCCTTCTATTTCAGGCTTACTGGTCAATCGTGCTCATCATAAAATCAGTTTATATGCCGACGATGTGATGCTTATAACAACCAACCCCTCCTCTTCGACTGGACAGATTTTAAAACTTTTACACCTTTTTTCTACTCTTTCCTTTTCTAAATTGAATTATTCCAAATCAGTTATATTTCCTGTGAATAATGTGTCAGTCCAAAAGTCTAAATTAAGTGCCTTTGGCTTTAAGGTAGAAGAACATCATGTTGATTATTTAGGCATTAAAGTTTCTCCTGCACCCACTCTTACCATTGATGCCAACTATAACCATTTATATGATGTGCTGGACTCTGAAATTAAACGCTTAATTCCTATTAATTTATCTTGGATTGCCAGAATTAATGTCCAAAAAATGCCCCTACTCCCTAAATGTATTTACATGTGTAGGGCCATTCCTTACCTGCTTTCTATCTTTGGGTTACATAAATTTCAACATCTACTTGCTAAATTAATTTGGAACGGCCGCAGACCCAGAATCAAGAAAGAGCTGCTGTACTTAAGTCATAAGAAAGGAGTCTTAGTGGTTCCCAATTTGGCAGCTTACAACATAGCAACTATTTTAGAACAGGCATCTTCTCTTTGGCACAACTCTAGCGAAGTTTGATGGGTGGCACTGAGGCTACTTCCTCCACTCCTAACTCTGTAAATTTTCATCCGAGATCCTTTCTGGTTGGAGCCTTGATCCCAAATACCTCATTAAGATCCCTAACTGACTTATTTAAAACTTGGTCATCCTATGTGGTCTCCAACAGGTGAATTCATATTCAAAGGAAAGACCTTTCACCTACGTCCTTAGGCTGCTGGAATCCTAATCTCTTGTTCTACTCCTGGGAAGACCATAACATTACATTAATTGAGCTACTATACAACAATCAAGGTCTAGTGCCCTTTGCTGACCTAGCTTAAACTTACAATCTTCCTAACTCCATGTTTTTCCAATATCTGCAGCTTAGAAATCTGTTGCAATGTATTTCTTGGCCCACTCTGCCTAATACTCTCAGATTACAATTCTTTATTCAAAAAGAAGGGTTATGAGAAAGGACTTGCCTTAGTTTATAATATGATTATTATGTGTAATTCACAAAGTAAATTTTCTACCATGATTAAATGGGGAAAAAACTAAAACCATACTTTCTCTTTGGAACAATGGGATCAAGCGCACTATTCCCTCCAAACGTGCAAACCACCAGGAAACCATGCACAAGATTCAGCTTAGGTGGTATTTACTGCCTACTAGGTTATCAAATGTGTTCCTAAGCTCTTCCAATTTATGTTTGAAAAAGTACAGAGGACAGCAGGGCACCATGCTACACGTTTGGTGGAGCTGCCCAGTTATTAAGAAGTTCTGGAATCTCCTTATTCTCCTAATTCAGGAAGTAACTGGCCTTAATATTATGCTTTCTCCAGAACTGGCAATCCTGGATATTAACTCCTCCAGTATTCCTGCCCTTTATAGAGCAGTCTTTTTTCACATGCTAATTGCTGCTAGAACGGCTATTGCATTCCACTTGAAAGATTCTACAGCCCCTGTTATTGGTGAGGTTGTTGGGCGCGTTAATTTTAATTCTGCGTGCGAAAGACTGATCGATCCCCATATTTGTCTCATAAGAAGCATTCTCTTTGGGACCCCTGGATCTCTTCCAAGTATTATTTGCCTGATGATACTTAATTGGTGTTTTATCGATTTAAATTTTTTACTGTCATGGAATAACGGTCTACAATTCAGTTTCGGTTAGTTATTTTACCTTATGTTATCTCTCATATATTCTGTCTCAGCTCCAATGGAATATGTGTTAACCCTCTTATTATGCAACCACGGTCTGTTTTTGCCATTGGTTTTATTGAATCTTTGTACGTGTTAACTTTCAATAAACATGTTTAAAGATAACATGAACATAAAAATGTCATGTGGCGGGCGTGGCTAAGCTATGGCTGTTCAAGGACGTGTTCCTGTGCGCTCCTTGTGTTTCAGCACAGAAGACTGGCAGATTCTCTGAGAACCATGGTGAAACGTTCCAAAAAACAAAAGCCTAAGGCCACTGTGCGTTCCTGCTCTGCCCAGGGGGAGATTGAAGCTTTTTTCCCCCCTGCCAGGCCACCTAACTCTCCTGAAGTTGCTGAGCTACCTCATGCTTCATCAGCACACAGGGCCAAACAAAGCACTATGGAGAACTTCCACTCACCTTCACCACCGCTGTCCCAGGGGAAGCAGCTGTTGACTCGGGTACTGTCTTCACTAATGGGGAAGACCAGTAGGAGAGTATCATTGCCACAGCTCTCCTCCAAAACCCCAGACGTCAATCCCGGAGACAGCGGGAGTCTCGGCCAGAATGACTCATCGGCTGCCAGCCGGCGCTGTGGCGGACCAGTATGGATTGCAAATAACTGGAAATGGGTCCCCAATACCTCTCCCTCCACTGTACACCTCAAGTAGCCTTGTTCTCGTTCTCATCTCGTCTCGACTACTGTAACTCCTTGCTTATCGGTCTCCCTCTGTGTAAACTCTCGCCTCTCCAATCTGTCCTGAATGCAGCAGCCAGACTCATCTTTCTTTCCAGCCACTATACTCATGCCTCTACCCTGTGTCAGTCACTGCACTGGTTGCCTATCCAGTATAGAATAAGCCATAAACTCATCACTCTCACCCATAAAGCTCTCCACAGCGCTGCTCCTCCCTACATCTCCTCCCTCATCTCTGTCTACCGCCCTACCCGCTCTCTGCTCTGCTGATTATATCAAAATACATTCGTCAATCATCCAAACCTCCCATGTCTCCAAGACTTCACACGTGCAGCACCAGTTCTCTGGAACATGCTACCGCGGACAATTAGGCACACTCAGAACTCTCATAGCTATAAAAGGGCACTGAGAATACATCTTCTCACTCTGGCCTACCAGAATCCCTAATGGCTAACACCCCCACTCCCTAGCGCACGCATCTCATTTTCGGCACTTAACTGTATATAGATGTACTGTTTGGGTGGCAGGTTCATCAGAATTCTACATAAAGCAACCCCATATTTATGTCACATGGCTGGACCATTGTAAATCTAGCACTTCTTACCCTTCGTCTCACCCATACAACCTAATAGATTGTAAGCTCTTGCGAGCAGGGCCCTCTCACCTTGTGTCTCATCTGTAAGTAGATTTTCATTGTGCAATGTATGTCTTTTGTCTGTACCTACACCCTCCAAATTGTTAAGTGCTGCAGAATATGTTAGAGCTATATAAATAAAGATTCTTCTTCTTTTTATTATTATTATTATTATTAAGGGAGGCTAATGATGACTGTCATGGGCCCAACTCACCTATTTCAGTGCCTCCCTCTGGTACTATGCCACAGAGGATGAGTGACCAAAGAGAGACCTTCCTTGCCCTAAAAGCCCCCCAATTGACCCACAACTCTCTCTCCATATTGGGGTTCCCACGAAGGCGCCTGAAAAACATGGGGACTGTCACAAAAAGCTGCAAGAAAAAGTCCATGGGAGTTATTACAACCTTTAATGCAGCCCAGAGCTCAGGATTATGCATTCCTTCAGCCTCTCTCCACCCTCTGAGGTTGAAAAACGCCAACTCTCCCCACAGTGGTCAACGGGGTCATCATGGGGTGATTCCTCAGCTCACAGGCAGTTTTCTCCTCCTGCGGTCCCACCTCAGCTTCATATACCCCAGGGAACAGCAATGCAACACTTATCCCCTATGGGACAGGATTCATGCTCTGTAATGTTCTCGCCAACTCATTTATATTCTGCTAACAGCTTAGAAGGCACACCGCCAATTTTCACCCTGCCTCGACAGCTACCATGTGCCTCTTTTTTTGTATTTGAGGCACCGACTCTATTTGAGGATAACAGACCAATGACTAGTGGACTTACAGCTACTTCTACAACCACTTCACTTCAGGGCAGATATTACTTCTTTAGCTAAGCAAATGGTTGAGTAGTGCAAGCAAGAATATTCGCACAGAATTATCATCTTTACACTCCAAAGTGAACAAATTTGACCCATCTCACGCTCAGACCTCCACTACCCTGTCCTCACTAAACAAAATAGTCACTCATTATTCAGCTCAAAATTTTCTCTGCAACAGTACCTTGACTATATTGAAAACAGAAGCAGACGAAACAACTTGCGTATTAGAGGTCTCCCGGAATAGATTCCCAACGCCAAATTGTTCATAGTTCTGTCTGCAATAATCAACAATCTCCTAGGCAGACCGGCCTCATCTCATGTTGAAATTGACAGAGCCCACAGGGCTCTGAGACCTCCATACCATGAAGAACCTGGACCAAGAGACATAATTTGCAGGGTTCACTTCTTCCTGGTAAAAGAGGACATTTTATTCGAGGCCAGATGGAGAAAAGTCACTGTCTTATCAAGGGCTTACCTGCCAGAATCTTACAAGAACTACCTAGGGTTACTCTAGCCCAAAGATCATCACTCAAACCTCTACTTGACATACTCAGAGTGGAATATCCCTTTTCACTTGGGGCTACCTCTTCACTCTCCACATCCGACTTGATAAGCAAACGAACATTCCATTTGTACTACAGTCCCTTAACATTAGGGACTTATCCTTTCCGGAGTGGCCATCGTTGAGGTCTTTCTCTTCCAGATTTACCAAACGGAAAAGAAACCTGCAGGAAGTTAACACCTCACTTAATAATTTGCCTCCTCGAGAACAACGAACAGTGGGCCCCACTCCGAGGGTCAAAGGCGTTATACGTCATAGTACTCTCAAGTTAAGGCCTCCTAATAAATCATTCTAATTTCTAAGAGATTACCCTAGTTGTATTAAATAGACCCCCCTGCTGGATTTCGCCTGATGTGTCATACTGTTGGCCCCAGGTTTTTAAGTTTAAAAGCATTCTGTCTAACATGACTTAGATTTGTTCTTCTTTCTCACCCATGGTTGTGCTAATGTTAGCACTTTTCCGTTTTCATTATATAACACTTGCCGGTTAACTTTTATCCATAGTATTACATAACGAGGTGCATTACCACGTACTCCCAGTAGGTGGAACTCCTGAGCTGAGTTTTATCAGTATGACATGATTTGTGTACTACATGTGTTACTTCTTGTGACAGGTCGCAGGACACTAGTATCTGCTTTTCGGTTTCTCTACTTATCTTCCTTTTTTTCTTCTTCACTCTTTCAAGTGTGTGCTCTCCCTATTTTTTCCGTCGTGTCGTGACGGACTCATGCATCCGGTATTTAAGTGATGGTGTGGCGTTAGATGCCTCTGCCCCAGCTTTTCAAATGGTGGACTCCTTCAAAGCGAAGGGCCTAAACACTCTCGAAAAGAGCGTGCAGGTCTTACACCATTTCCATCGACAAAGGGTTCATATTGTATGCTTTCAAGAAACCCATTTTAAATGTAGGGTGCGCCCCTACCATTAAACAAACACTATACTTCTTAGAAGTACTTCCTAGACATAGGCATACGTCGCTCATTGGCCCATCAGGTTCTCCGTTGTATGATCAAACCTGAAGCACACTATATCATCCTGGTCATTTCAATAGGTGGACATGTATTCACGGTCCTGTATGCATATGCACAGATTGTATACCATGGTAATTTCTTTCAGACTCATTGATTCCTCTCTTTCCTAGTCCAGGGAACTGGATTTTAACGTTAAATTACATCCAACACTGAAGTACTCCTAAGGGAAAGAAACTTTCATACTTGCTCATTAAAAGGGTAAAAAAAAAGCCATTCCTCCAGCTTACGTTATGCAACTCCTGGAGGATTCAACATCATTCTGACAGAAGGATCTTTCAAGTCCCATCCCCATGGATATTCTAGTCGCCTGGACTACGTATTGATTCAACACTCTGCCCTTCCCCTGTTATCATCTACTTCAATTGGAAATATACTGTGGTCTGACCACGCCCCAGTCATTTGCTCCCTTCAACTACCAGCTCTGAAAGAGGGGGCCTGGAATTGGAAATTAAATTAATCTTTGCTCTTAGACACTCCCTGTGTTACAGAGGTCAAAAACGTCATTGCTCAATTTAAAGAACACCATGCTAATGATCCCTCATTGGCCATCAACCAATGGGAAACCCTTAAATGCATAATCGGGGAGGGGGGGGGGGGGGGGAGTGTTAATTAAAAATGGTTCAAGACTTAAAAAGAAAAAAGCAGCTGCCCTTAAAACAGCACTTTCTAGAGTTTCGTCCCTAGAAATGGCTCACAAATGTGCCCTCTCAACTTCCATACTCCGTGTGAACCTCAGGATGCACACTCAGAGGTCAAGCATCTCTCGGAGGCATCCCTGGGGTTGAATCATTCAAATTTATTATAGCAAGTTCTACGAGTATGGCAACAAGAGTGGATGGATTATAGCCAGAGCAGTCCTTTCAAAAAAATTTCCGCAAAATTGCTAAAACTTTGCATGCCTTCTGCTCTAAATTATGCAACCTCCCTCTCAAATTAGCCTACCGGAAGCTTTCCCACATCCTTCTTTATTGTCAAGAATTCCGGAATCTCTTTCACCAACTGGACGAACCTTTTTCCCCATTCGAATTGGATCTAGTTATTGAAGACCTTCCAGGTGAGGAAGGGGAAAACCCAGGGCCAGATGGCTTTACAACTAAATTCTTTAAAAACTTTCTCTGATCAATTATCTCCTTTCAACGCCATCTCCCCGCACAACCTCTTCCCGTCTCAGGCAACGATGGCACATGTGGCTATTATCCCTAAACCCAGGAAAGACCCACAATCATGCGGTAGTTATTGTCTCATCTCCTTACTTAATATGGATCTCGAAATGTATGCTAAATTAATTGCTAATGGACTCAACCCACTACTACACTCCCTAATCCACCCAAATCAAGTGGGATTTGTCCCGAGTAGAGAATCACGGGACAACATGCTCAAAACTCTGGACATCTTTCAATACGCTCCCGCCAACAAAATACCTCTTATGGTACCATCACTGGATGCCGTGAAGGCGTTCAACAGAATATCAGGGTTTTCTCTCCATCAGACTCTCACCGATATAGGATTAGGCCCTACTTTCTTATCAAAAATTTTCGCCCTCTACAAATTGCCTTCAGCACGCATTAAAATTAATCGGTTTCTAACTGAACCATTTTCTATTTCAAACAGCACAAGACAGGGATGTCCTCTAACTCCGCTGCTGTACATCTTAATTATGGGGAACTTGATGACATTTATAAGATCCCATCCTGATATTAAAGGGATTGACACTGGAATGCAGGAGTATTTATCTCACAAACCCACATATCTCTCTTCTTGCTTTAATGGCAGAAGTAAAACGCTTTGGAGCCTGGTCAAATTTTAAGATCAACCTTTCTAAATCTGAGGCGCTCAATGTCAGTCTTCCTTTACAGGAGCCGAACCATGTGCAATCTAATTTTCCATTTGAATGGCCTAAGGGGTTTATTTCTTACCTTGGGATACATATCCCTGTGAACCGCTCTACACTTTTTTCCGGTAATTTCCTCCCACTCGTAAACCAAATAGTAAAGGATTTAGATGGGTGGAATAAAAAAAAAAAAAAAAAAAAAAAAAGATATTTCATGGTTTTGCAAGATATACGAGCTTAAAATGTCTACCCTCCCGAAGGTTCAATATCTTTTCCACACAATTCCTATACACGTCCCAGCAATATTTTGGAAAACTGTTAGACACCGTTTTACCTCTTTTGTCGGTCCACCTGGCGACCAAGAACCGCATACAATACACTCATAAGACCCAGGGATGCTGGTGGCACAGGCCTCCTGGACTGCAAATTATGCTCTTTGGCCTCAGCGTATACTCACTTTCTAGCATTGGACCAGGATAGCAACCAGGTCAATCTAGTGACAGGTACCTGCCCTTCGGCGGTGACTGCACTCCCCTGAACCTGGACTCCCTCCACCCAAGGAGATATCCCTGCCTCTTTGTATCCAAAACATACCCTAGCAATTGTTTATTCATATAAAGACTCCCATACTCTTATTGACCATAAAGGCTCCTGCGTTCCGTTAACTGATAGTCCCGATTTCCCGACAGGCTTCTCCCCTAATGCCTTTCTAGGTAGCACAAAAGGAGATTGCTTTACGCTTCCACCATGTGGTTTCGGAAGGGCAGCTAAAATCTATGGACGGTATTCTCAAAGGGAAGAAGGTTTCAGCCAGTATCCCTTTTCAACATATTCAACTCTCTCACTTCTTTAACAAAATAAAATCTACATTAAACTTACATAGACCCTTTACTGCATTCAAACAACTTTTTAGCCTCTTCGGGAACACGCCACTCTCTCTTTCTCTCTCATCTACAAATTACTAATTTCTGATCACTCCAAACAACTTCCTTTTTTTTTTTTGCCAACAGTGGGAAAATGAGTTGGGTCTCATTTTCCCAACTCAATGAGAACGCTGCTTCCAATTAACCCATAGGGTGGCTGCAGCCTCTAGACATCAGGAAACCTGCTAAAAGGTTTGGTCAAGGTGGTATAGATAGGGTCTCGGCTGTGTTACACAAGTGGTTCCACTCGGTCTCAAGTAACTGCTGGAGATGCGGAAAAGTGGAGGGCACCATGTTACACATTTGGTGGGAGTGTCCTCTGATCAAGGGATTTTGGACCTTGGTGCTGGAAGTAATTAGGGAAGTAACAAGTTTATCAATCCCTAACTCAGAGGCATTGTTGCTTTCTATGTTCATTATGCCTATTACCAAGTTAAAATCCCTCTTTAACCCCTTACCGACAGTAAAACATTAAAAAATATACAAATGTGGTATCGCTGTAATCGTATCAACCTGCTGAGTAAAACTAGCATGTCATTTATACGCACAGTGACCGCTGTAAAAAATAAAAATAAACACTACCAGGATTGCTGTATTTTGTACAAAATGCCTCACAAAGACCTTAATAAAAAGTGATCAAAGCATCACATGCCCCCCGTAATAGTACCAATAAAAACACTCATTTCGTAAAAAACAAGCCCACAAGCAGCTCCATATGCAAAAAATTAAGAAAGTTATGGCTGTCAGAATAGGACAACATAAAAACGCGACTTTTTATAAAACTCGCTTCTATTGTATAAAAGTAATAAAACATTAAAAACTATATAAAATTTATATAATTGTAATTGTACCGACCCCCATAGTAAAGTTATTCCGTCATTTATCCCGTATGGCGAATACTGTAAAAACGAAGCCCAAAAACAATGGCGGAACTGCGTTTCCCCCCTCCATTTCCATGGCCCAATGCTAAAAAAAACAAACTACGGAACACCTGTTCGCCCAAAATGCACAATACACCCTTAGATGAGATCCTTAAGGGGTGTTGAATACAAAATGGGTCAACTTCTTGAAGGTTTCACCTGTTCTAGTACTTTGGGGGCTTTGCAGATGCGACATGGCCCCACCAATATCTGTGCGCCAAAAGCCAAATAGCGCTCCCTCCCTTGTACCCCCTGCCATGCGCCCAAACAGCAGTTTACACCCACATGTAGGGTATTGCTGAACTTGGAAAAAATTGCGTAACACAATTTTGGGGCTTTTTTTTTCCAAGATTCCTTGTAAAAATTAAACATTTTCAGCTAAAATTGTAGATTGTAAAAAATATATTTTTTTTATTTTCAGAGCCGAACGCTAAAAAAAATTTGTGAAACGCCTATGGGGTTGATATACTCACTGCACCCCTGGATATATTCCTTAAGGGGTGTAGTTTCCAATATGGGGTCTTTTTAGGGGTATTTATTGAGTTTTGGAACCTTAGGGTGTCCGCAAACTTGAAATGGCCCCTAAATAAAATCGTAATGAAAATGAGACCCCAGAGTCCGGTAGGTGCTCCTCCTATTCTGGGGCTTGTGGTTGAGCCAAATAATGCACTAGGGCCACATATGGGATATCTCTGAAAACGGCAGAATCTGGGGAATCAATATTAAGTTGCATTTCCCTGATCACATTTACCGTATTCTTGTCAATAATATATAAAAATTGAAAAACTGCAAAAAAGTGAAATTTCAAAATTTCACTTTTTTGCTTTAATTCCTGTGAAACACCTAATGGGTTAATAAACTTTCTAAATGCGGTTTTGAATACTTTAAGGGGTGTAGTTTCTTAGATAGGTCATTTATGGGGGTATCTAACATACAGGTCAATCAAAGTCACGTTAGAACTGGACTGGTCCCTAAAAAATGTATATTGCAAATTTTCTTGAAAATGTGAAAATTACTACTAAATTTATAAGCCCCCTAATGTCGTAAAAAAAAAAAAAAAAAAGACATTTAAAAAAATGATGCCAAACTACAGCAGACATATGATAGATGCTAGTTATAAACTATTTTGAGTGGAATAACCATCTGTCTTACATGCAGAAATTTTTGAAGTTTGAAATTGGTAAATTTTTCACATTTTTCACGATAATTTGATATTTTTCACAAATAAACAAGCATTTTTTGGACCAAAATTTCTTACTATCTTAAAGCACAATGTGTCACGAGAAAACAATCTCTGAATCACATGGATAGGTTAAAGTGTCAAAAAGTTATTCTCACATAAAGTGACATGACAGATTTAAAAAATGGGACTCTGTCAAAGAGGCCAAAAGTGGCTCCGGCGGTAAGGGGTTAAAGATCTGCTCCAAGCTGCTAAAACGATACTACTGCGGAAATGGAAATCGCCCACCCCTCCTACCATAGAGGAGTGGTGTGCTGAGATTGGCTTCATCCAAAGAACGGAGGAATTGATCTCCCAAACTCTGGATCAAATGCATAGGTTCACTAGGACTTGGTTCTGTTAGATGACTTTCAAGTCCTCTCTTTTGTATCTTTCAATAGGAAACTAGAGATCTATTTGACAACACATCTCTAGTGATGTGCCCTTTGCATTGGACAGGGATCCTTTAGTGATGGCTCTGGTTGTCCTAGTCAGGGGTGACTATGTCCTACCAAAATAAGGCAATATATGATTTGGCCGTGGGTCTGTCGTGGTCGTTGATCACTCGCCCCTCCCTTTTTTTTCCTCTCCTCCTTCTACCTATGCTTTCTTCTCCATTACACAAGAACTCGCTTTGACGGGTTCTTACAGTGCCACAGGTTCTAGTTGTACTCCATATATACCTTGCTGTGTAATCTACATAGTGCTGTTATTGACCTTTTAATCACTGTAGGATACATCATATGTCATACTTTCTGGACGGTTTATATATATTTATTATGTTAATATTATTTGCTCATAACTATATTTGCATTTATGTGCACACAATGTGTTACTGGTTATTGTTCTCCTTATGTAACATTGTGGCTTAATAAAAACCTTTTTGAAATGGGAAAAAAAATGACCCTTCAACTACATGTGTCCAAAAGAACAAGCAGACAGCCGCCTCGTACACACCCTACCTGAAGACAACCTCACAACTAAAAACAAAACAAAAAAATCAAAAACAAGGATTCTGCCAAAAGACTTGATAAGTTCAGACAACAAAATGCTGCTAATCATTGTGACTCAAACAACTTCCGCCTAACTAACAATAAATGTTAACCAGAACATGCAAGGCCCCCTCTCCTATGCAACAATGGCAAACCGCATGACCTACTCAAAGTAGTACAAAATAAAGACAGTTTTTATACTGTGGCAAGACACCAAATACAAAAGTGTGTGAGATAAAGGTTGAATACTAGGATAGTAACTTTGTTGCCATGAATGGGATCAAGCAGATTATCCGGACAACAGTGTTTGCGCATGTAGAAAAACGGCAAAGCTTTGACGATTGGGAACACAGATTGCAGAGATGCAAACTTCACTTTGATAGGTTACAAGAGAGGGCTGAAGGGTTGTTCCTTGCCAATATTCTTGTTGTCCTTCTGATAAACACCTAGGGCAGAGAAATTCCCTAATATGTTTGCTGTGAAAAGACCATCTTGGATCCTCCTAAAAACCACCACATGACCAGGTGTTCCACCTGGGACTTTTTTGTGTAAAACGCCTCAACTATTGGGGTCAGAAAATCCAAGTGTTTACAGACTTTTCCTTTGCGCTATAGTGAAAATGTGCTCAATTCACTATTGTCAAGAAACGATACTAAATTAAACCCTTAGCAATCCATGGCATGCCTGTACATCATGGATCATCATTAAGGCACCATGACAGAGGTACGTCACAATGATTACATGGACACAGGAACTGTGCCTGCAAAATCGCTGCGCAATTCCGGTAGTGACCGATGGTCAGGCTCGTGCTGTAGCGGCTGGGATCAGAGACCACTCCGATCCTGGCATGTTAAACTGAATAGGTGCCATGATCAAATGTGATAACAATAACCGCATTCCTCATGGAGCCTGGTGACATCCTCACTTCCAGAGTCTCCTCAAATACTAACAGCAGTTCATGTAGTAGAACATTCCCATACTGCTACTGGGAAGCCATCAATGAAGACCGATGAAAACATAAAATGTGATCTGAAAGGGTATTTATTAATATCTTGTTATAACAATTACATCATTATACATTAAAGTTATAGTGCATATAGTAACATGTTATACCAAATAGAACAGATTTTTATTTTTTTTTTTATTTTTTTTATTACACTTACCTGGTTGCCTCCAGCATTATGGCATTCATAAACACCAACAACACCATCTGCAAAATGACCAAGTGTGTCAAGGCAATTTGTACCTTGCTGCAGAGCACCAAATGCAATATCCTGATGGTCAGGAACTCTGGAAAGACAAAATACATTCTGTAAAAGGTTCTAAAGCATTACATGAACACATCAACAAAACCCACCTGAAGCCTAGATTTAGCTGTTTATTAGATATAATGGCTGTAAGGACATTGCATTGCAGGCAATGCCTTACAAAACTCTCTGCATCAGACTATCTTTGGTTTTAAAGGTAACATTTTTGGACCTAGAATTTGTGATATATAGGCCAAGTGAAACCCACTTCACTATTACATGCATGCCATAGCAAAAGGTAGGTAAAATTGGAACATTATTCTTCTCATCTTCCTAAATTGCTCTAATTGGCTTTCATAAAAATAAAAAAACAGCCAAATAGTAATTAAACAAAATCCTCCAATTGCCCAACATGAAAGATCTCACCTCAGCTCAGGATAAACATTTTCCAAATACCACTTGAAAGGCTTGCAGCCCAGTTTTTTCTTCAGCTCTGTACGACTTTGAATACTGGACAGAAGGAACAAAAAGTTTTTCATATGACAGAAGTTTGACTACTACCATCTCTCCCTCTAACAACAGGAAATGTTAAGGAATTATCGGTATCGTTACTATTTATTTTAAGAGATTAGGTATTACCAGCAGAGAAATTGATCAACAGCAACATAAGTGCAGGAAGCTATGTATCACAGGTGGCATTCCCAAATACTTACTTTCCATATGGTACATTTCTGGCTGATGGAACAGCAGCATAGTAAAAATTCTTGTATTCATCCATCCAAACCTCAGCAGCTCGTCTGGTGTTTCTTTGTTAGGAAAATATTAACAATAATACTTTCAAAACAGAAGCCTTAACTTGTTTCAGTTCAAGCAAATGGAAAGTTATATAAGAAAATACATAAAACATGAATATCCATAACACAGGACACGTTAATTCTCAAGTATCGGCAGGTTGCTAGAGAAATGCTTGGCTGCCTGTGGCTTCTTACCTGGCAAACACTGTTCCACTTCCACCAGGAAACGTGTATGGATGTTGTTTACGAAACACGTGGCCTACTCTACTGCAGGGAATTATTTCCAGACTTCCACCACATTGCCATACTCTAAAAGAAATTTCTGACGTTGGGAACAAAGAGGAGAAAAAGGATAGAAAAAAAAACCACCCCACAATGAATTAGAATAATTTAAACATATGCTTGACTAATAGGAATTTGAGATGTATAAAAACACACATTTTAAAGAAACAAAAATGTTCTATTTCACTTTGGCATATTAACTTAACCTAGTAAATTTATCTTAAAGATATCAATGTTTTTTACTACAAAACAATGATAACTATATTTTTAGATTGTGTGCCTAAAATGATTAAATGCATAATTATACAAGTGTATAAAAAGGTACCTCCCTTGAATGAACCGCACCTGAAAACTGAGATGATTTAGGATCGATTACTACTTAAACTCAAGAATGCTTTCACACGGAGCATTTTGTTGGTTTTTTTTTTTGCAGAAATGCACAGTATTAATTGCTGTGTATTTCTGAAAAAAAAAAAAAAAAAAAAAAAAAAAAGAGAATGCACCAAAAACGCTCCGTGTGAAAGCACCCTAAATGTTTTCAGTCCATATTCCTTTCTTCAGAAGCCTTGCCATTTCCTTTGTTATTACTAACAAACATTACCAGAGTTTTTTGGGTTCATCTGGACCTCTGTCCCTGAGATATATTAACCCCTTAAGACCCACTTTTGATGACCTTCCCTGACAACAGCCCTATTTTTGAAATCTGACATGTTCAATTTATGTTAGAATAACTTATTGACATTTTACCTATTCATGGTGATTCAAGATGTTTTATCTCGTACACACATTGTGCTTTTATATGTTAGTAAGAAATTTTTATCCATACAATCCCTTGTTTGTTTGTGAAAAATGAGCAAAATTTCGATGAAAATGGAAAAATTTGCGATTTTGAAAGGTTGCAAAATTTCTGCGTGCAAGACATATAATGTATTGCACCACAAAATAGTTTATAACTACATCTACCATAATTCCACTATAGTTGGCAACTCATTTTTCAAATGAGTTTTTTGTTTTTTTTACGACATTAGAGGGCTCATGAAATTTTGTATAATTTCTCACAATATCAGAAAACTTGCAATATAAATTGTTTTAGGGACCACTCCATTCTAACGTGGCTTTGAGGGCTGCATTTAGAATACCCCATAAATAATGCCATCTAAGAACTAACCCGCTTACGTATTTACAAACACAATTTCAGAATTGTGATAACCCTCAATATTCACAGATTAAATAGCAAAGTGGAGGTGTAAATTTCGAAAAGTTCACTTTTTTTTGCAGATTTTCCATAGTTAATCCATTAGCCACTGAATACGGTAAATGTACTAAGGTAAATGCAATCTTAATATCAAGTCCCCAGGTTCTGCCGTTTTAAGATATCCCATAATTTGCCCTAGTGCATTATTTGGCTCACTCATGAACCCCAACAAAGGAGAGCACCTACTATACGTCTGGTCACATTTTCGATACGATATTATTATCGCCATTTCAATGTTGGGACACCCTAATGCTAGAACTTAATAAACACCTCCTCAAATAAACCGCATATTGAAACTACACCCCTTAATGAATATATCCAGGGTTCATTGAGTATTATACCCCCACATGGTGATTCACGCATTTTTTTAGCATAGAAAGGCTTAACATTAAACAAAAAAAAGAAATTTTCATAATCTCAATTTAGCGTAAAAGTTTCATATATACAACAAGGAACCTGAATAAAAGAACCTAAAACTTGTTAACAATTCTTCAAGTTCGGCAATTATCCCTACATGTGGGTGTAACTGCTGTTTGTCCATGGCGCGAGGCGTAAAGGAGGGAGCGCTATTTGGCTTTTGGAACGCAGGATTTTGGTGGTGCCATTCGCATTGCAAAGCCCCAAATAGCAGAACAGGCGAAACCTTCCACAGTCGCCCCATTTTGGATTCAACAACCCATCAGGGATCTCATCTAGGAAGTACTGGTGCATTTTGGATGCACAGTTGTACCATATTTTGTGGTTTGTGTGTACATCGGGCAACAGAAATGGGGGAAAAACGGCAGTTCGGTCCATTTTTTTTGAGTTTTCAATTTTACAGCATTCGCCGTGCATGTAAATGATGTATAACTTACTAAGGGGATCGGTACAATTACAATATAATAGATTTTATATAGTTTTTTTGCTGTTTAATTTACTTTTTACACATAGAAATAACGTCTATAAAAAATGGTCCTTTATTGTGTTATCCTAATGTGCTACGAGCCATCAACTTTTTTTAATTTTGCTTGTGCAGAGCTGTGGTATGGGCTTGTTTTTGTTGGCGGATGATTTAAGTTTTTATTGGTACGCCAGTGTATGGGGTTGCATATATCTATGATTCACATTTTATTAAGTTTTGTTCTGAGATGTTTTAGAACAGCAAAACACCAATCATGGTAGTGTTTTTTATTTTTTATAGCGGTCACGTGTAGCGTAATATATACATGGTAGCTTTATTCAGCAGTCAATACGATTACACTAAACCCAATTTGGTATATTTTTTTTAATGTTTTACTGCTTTATACAATTAAAAACACTGTTTATCATCCAAAAATACTTTTGCATCGCCATAGCCTGAGAGCCATAACTTTAAAATTTTTCTGTGTTGGAGCTGTGTATGGACGTGTTTTGCGTATTATTTACGTTTTGTATTAGTATCATTTTTTTGGGGGGAACTAGGCTTTTTTATCCTTTTAAAATTCCATGTTTTGGGGCCAGGGGAAGAAAATACAGCAATCCTAGTAGTGTTTATTTTTATTTTTAACAGCGGCTCATCCCGAAGCAGTATCAATGATAATAGCTTTACTCTTTGGGTCGCTACGATTATGGCGATAAACCCTATTTAAATAGTTTTTTTTTTTATGTTAAGCACATTAAAAAAAAAAAAAAAAAGAAAAAGTTTTTTTAGTGTGTAAAAATTAGTTATGCATCGCTAATCTTCGGAGAGCTATACATTTTTTATTTTTCCGTATACAAGCGTATAAGGACTTTTGTTGCCGGGATGAACTGACGTGTTTAATTGGTAAAACTTCGAGCGGTTCTAGTGAGAGTTTTGAGTTCGCTTTTTATTCCATTTTATGTGTCGCGGGATGAACAATAATCTATAAATTTTGTGATTTTTTTTTGTTTTTTTAAACGGCGTCATTACACACCTACGGTTAATTAATCATACAATTTATAGGGCAGGTCCGCTACGCACCAGCGGCCAATACCAAAATTTGAGGTACTTTATTATAATTTTGTTCTTTTTTTGGGGCGATGGCGTTTGTAAAGGGTGAAAGGGGCGGTGTAACGTAGTTGTAATTTTATTTTCGTTTTGTGTTTTACTTGTTTTTCACTTTTTTTTTTCCTTTTTTTCGACATTTTTATTTTAGCTTTTTCCTCATATTGTGATTCGAATGAAGAGATCTTAGAGTCTCTCATTCAATAAGAACATGCAATAGCTTGTTGCTATGACTGGTTCCTTGACAACTGTCAGTCACAATGCCGGCTCTCATGCCCACTATGCCCGGCGGGCATACGTGACGTCACAGACAACCCCGGAAGGCATCTCTGCCTTCCGTGCTGTCTGATGAAGTAGAGCTGCACGGATGCGCCCGATCCGTGTGCTGCTGCCGCCGGACAGGAGACACAGAAGAAGCGATCGCCCTCCCTGCGTCTCTCTTAGGTTATTGCGACCCCCAATCCCCCCCATCGTCCGATAATTAGGGGTTAAGCCGCCCCCCCCCCCCGGTTGAATCCGTGGTCTGGGGCCAACAGACGGCGAGTCCTCAGGACGTAGCCATACGTCCAGGTGCGTTAACCCCCAAACGACCTGGACGTATGGATACGTCTAAACCAGTTTAGGGTGTAATAATTTTAACCCCTTAATGACCTAAGTTATTCAAATACATTCACTTTTAAAGGGAAGATTTAAAGACTGTTTATTGTGGATTTGTTATGAAGACTGCAAAAATCAGGATTTTTTTTTTTTTTTTTTTTTCATACAATTTCGCCTGTTCATTGGGGGGCACAGGAAACAGTGGGTTTGGCTGCTAGGGAAAAGACACAAGGGAAAAACAAAAGTGAAAGCTCCCCCAGCACCTTTTTCCCGTGCAGACACAATAAACATTTGTCCAAAAGTAGGAGGACAGCAAACAAAGGGAAAAAACAACATCAAACAAAACACGCGGGGGGGGGAGAATTGGAGTGGAACCCAAATTAAATTAAACCAGCAAACGCCCAGCACAAGGGTAAAATTGGGGGGTAAGCGTGCCCCAAAGTGAAAAGGATTTTTTGGTCTATAACAAAAATCCTGTTTTTGCTTTTATCCCCCAGGGACACAGAAATATGCCATGTCCCAAAGCAGTCCATGGGAGGAGCAAGACTGCCCAAGACAATTATAACTAAGGCATGGTCTGCAAAAGCTCCCAAATAAGCCAGAAAGAATGCGTACCCTGTGTAACAAAAAAAGGAAGGGAAAAACAATTGCTGGCCCAACAACATCAAGCAAGGCTTTATGCCGTGGCCAAGGAAAACACCACGAGAATGGGAAACACACAAACAATGAAGAAAGGGGAAAACCTATTGTGGGCATGGGATAAAGCATTTTTTTCAACCCCACCTCAAGACCCAATAACAGGGGCAAGTTTTCAGGATTTCCTCAGATTGCCCGGGGATAAAAATTTTTGCCGGCTTCTGCCAGGGAATAATTTAAAGGGTCAGGCTTCATGGGAGACCGAAAACCCTGCCCTTTGTGGGGTTTGAGGAGGGGAGTTGGAAACACAAAAAAAAGGATCCACTGGGAAAAAAAAAAAAAAAAAAACACCCGGGGAAAAAAAGAGGGGGGAAAACCAAAAGGGTATAATGTAGAAGAAATTTCCCCACCCCCCTTTATTAAGGGGGGAAGGAAACTGGAAATGCAATGGGCTCCCAGTGTAGACACGAAAAAAACCAGTTGTGCCCCAATCCCAGAGCCCCCGAAGAGGCCAGGAGACAAAAAAAAGGGGACCGGGGAAAAATCAAGAAATTTTTTTCCCCTGAAGACTCGTGCCGGAAAACAAAAATTTTGGGCATTGGCCCCGGGAGGGATCAGGTGGCCCACTCCCAAGACCAAAAAAAAAGACAGAAAAGCATTAACCCCTGCCTTGATCCAACTTAAAATTCTGGATGAGGAGGATGTGAAGAGGAGGCAGGAACAAGGAAGAAAAAACAAACCAAGTAATATCCGATCATGCTGGATGAGCAAAGGTAAAGTACCCCCCCAATATGGACCTAAAAACCTCTACTGAGGAAAAAAAATACGACCACGACGTTTTCGGAAGGGGGCATGGAAAAGGCAGGTTTGCTAAAAGTCTATAAAAGGATCCGGGCAACTACAGTACGAGTCAAGGGATACAAGAAAACTGAAGTCATAAGGGGTTGACACAGTATGAATGTGGGACTACCCAGCAATAGGTGTTCCCTAAACTGAAAAACAGGGAAATTAGTGGCCCAACAAGACCATTTATGGCAACAAGAGAGAGCAAAATATCTGCTAAAAGAGAAACCCAAAGTAAGGTACGGCAATGGTGGTGTTTCTACAGATTGTCTCACTGCCTGAACATAATAGGAAAAATAGTAAGTGTCTATCCACCAGGTGGATGGACCCATGGGAAATGCCCCAGGTTTTGAAAGGGGAAAGAATGCTGTCCCCAAAACCCTATGACCAGTAACCTCCGGGGTGCTGCTATACAATGTGTATGACACTCAAATTTAGGAGGGTGGGAAAAACGACCCGGAAAAAAACAACAACGCTTGAAAAACAACCCCCCTGTAAGCTAGGATGAAAAACTGACAAATGGGCTGGAGGGTACAAAAAGAAAGACCGCAAGTCAAGGGGCGTTCAAAAAGCCCAAATATAACAAAGCCCGCCATACCAGGGAGCTAGTACGACATAACAAAACCTCGTCACACGGGTTTTTTCGCCGCGGGGTTTGCGATAGTCCAAACCCTCGGGAAAACAGTAAAAAGTAAAGCCATTTTCTTTTGATTTAAATAGAAAATACCTCGTCGTTACACGACGCGTTTTTCCATGCCGGATTGCCGCCGCGGATTATGACCCCAATCCGAAGGAAAACAAAAGGATGTCAATTATTTACAGACTGATTTACCACCCACAATGAATGGAAATGGTAAACCTCGGGGAAAACAGTTTCAAATCGTGCCAAATTTTTTGGCACGTATTGCAACTTTTTCAACTGATTTCAGAAATATTTACGCGGCAATCCAGTAAATACGTTCTGAAATAAGCCGTGTGAACGAGGCCAAAGAGTGCCAAAGGGAGGATGGCTAGAAACAGACCACTTCTTGGAGCAGATTAACCACGACTCTGGTACACATGACAACTGTCTGCTTAGAAAGTGGAAATCAATTGAAAATTGGAGACATTTCCTAGCAATGAAACCTTAACATAAGCAAGGAAGATGGTGTCAAATCCCCAAGAAAGGGAATGACAGTACAGTATGGGACAGTAACATCAGACCTGAATCCTTTCACATGATCTGTTGAGAGGTGTGCCTCGCCACACCTTAAGAAAATACATGAGCAACTTGGTCAGAACACCTTAGAAGGATACAAAGATCTTACTTGGGTAGACACTACGGTGGTGTGACCTACTCACCTGGTGTCTTCGGATGCACACAAATTCCCCCCTACAATACCCTGCGTATACCGGAAAATTTTCTTCTGCCATTGCAGGAAAAAGGCATGGGTGACCGATGTAAATGAATCACAAACCGATGTAAATGAAGCACAAGCCAGAGAGTCTGTCTGTATTCCTGGTGCCCTCAGGTGGGACTGCATCTGAATTGGAAACCGTGATGATGCCCCCTCCCGACTGCTGAGGAGAAAGACCTCCATCACCACCCGCAAGAGAAAAATAAATAAAACTAAAATTAAAACAAAATGCAGCAGACCTGCACAAATAGCAGGTCATGTCTGCCTTATACAGACGCCAAGCTTAAAACTGATTAGCTTAGTCTCTGCAGCTGGGATTTTTTGCTAAATGCCGTATCCAAGTGGTAGCAGCTTATACCCACTATATTCTGTGTCCCCCAATGGTACAAGCGAGAAATAAAAACTTACATTCTTACTTACAGTAAAAAAGTAATTTCTGCAGTCAGTCCAAAAAGAATGAGGTTTGTCAGATAGCCAGGATTTATTTACTATAGGTTGAAGCTAATGTCCAAGCCCTTCTCTTAACTGTGCATTTTTAACAATAGGGAAGATTGTCATCACTTCTGTTCTTTAATGGACTGTCTAAGGCATACAATGCACATGAGATTTGGACTGCTATTTTTAGGCCAATGTACAGTATATATTATTAGACCCCTAAAAAAGCCCAGAATTTGAATTAGAACCTACATTTTGGAATTACTTTTTAATGGACTTGTCAGATTATTAAACAGGAACAATCTGATTGCCTCCTGTAGATCCTGAACAGTCAAATTCACACATAAATATCACTAACTAGTTATTCTGCTGGCCCAAGAGATCAGTGGAAAAATCAAGTAAAACTAAAATATTTCAATTTTGTACTTTTTTCATATGTCCAAAAGTTCGCTGTGCCTTGAAAATTCCATTAAACCCCTTTTTGTCTCCTGTTTCAGGGGGATTTATAAAGCACCACTCCCTTTGGTCAGAAAAAAGTAAAATAGTATTTTTTTCTTTCCCCCCTGTGAGCTTTTTGTTTACTGGCGAATGGTTGGGCGATTTTGGATTTTTAAAGGGTTTTTCATTTTTGGACATTGTCCCTTTGTACTTTTAAAAATTGGTTTTGCTGTATTGGGCAATTGTGCTGTTAGATCAAAATATGTTAACTTTTAACATCCTCTAAAAAATTCTGGACTTTCCTTTTGTTTTTTGGGCCACATTTTTCCCTTTCTTTTCTTTTGGGGATACTTTCCGGGAGGTTTGGGAACTATGTATTATTTTTTTGTTAGTTAACTATATAGGGTACAGCCGTTTGAGTGGAGGCACCCTTTTCAGGGTGGTTCCCCCACATGATAGGTGTGGGGTTTAAAAGGGAAAAGTGCCAGATACAGTTTTACACCTTTTTCATCTTTATACCCCATATCTATCTGCGTTATTGTTCTATATACCTTTGTAATGAGCCTGTTTCCTGGTTGTGCTGCTTTATTTAGGAGACACATATATAATCTCATCTGTTTTTTGGTCTAACTTATAGATATTTATTAAAGAATAAACTTTAGCTTCTTTTTATTTTCAGTGATTTAAATAGTTTAGTGAAGCTTTTTTTTATTTTTTTAAAAAGAAATATTTCCCTTTTTTTTCAATAAAATGTTACAGTGTAAAATAACGTTCATGTTTGTACATCAACAAAACGTATGCTGTAAGAAGCCCAATTTATACATACCTAAATTTTCCCCTCCCCAAACATCCATCATCATATCATATTTCCCTAGTTCTTCAAAGTAGGATTTGTCCATCACAAACAACCCTCCAGCAATCAATTTGGGGTTTTTACAACAAAGGGAAATTTTTATAAAACACCAGAGTGTTAAGACGAAGAGAACAAGAATACAAAACATTTGGCAGAAAAATATGATTGTTGGAAAAAAGGGGGGGAATCTGCAAAACACCCCAGTGGATTTTCTTATTCCCCCACGAGGGCAACGAAATAAGGGGGTGGGACCCTTTGGGGTAAAAGCCTCTTTATTCAGAAGGCCCTCTTCACCTTTAACCGGGGAAATCTAATTAGTTTAAATCATGAAAAAAAGAAAATCGTTTTTTTTTTTTAATTTCCCCTTTCCCCAAAAGGGAAAAGTTGATTTAAAATTGGAAAATGGAGTTTATTGGTTTTTTGATTTAA